>CAUYPK010128301.1:0-32074 GCA_963574355.1 Loris lydekkerianus
AGAGTCTATCTTTCTTAATGGTGAGAGGTGTGGGTCCAGTTTCGATCTTCTACAGGTTGCCAGACAGTTTACTCAGCACCATTTGTTAAATAGGGAATCTTTTCCCCACTGAATGTTTTTAATTGGGTTGACAAAGATCAAATAACAGTAAGTAGCTGCATTTATCTCTTGGTTCTCTATTCTGTTCCAGACATCTACTTCTCTGTTTTTGTGCCAGTACCACGCTGTTTTGATCACTACTGATTTATAGTACAGTCTCAGATCTGGTAGCGTGATTCCTCCTGCTTTGTTCTTATTGCTGAGTAATGTTTTGGCTATTCGAGGTTTTTTCTGATTCCATATAAAACGAAGTATGATTTTTTCAAGATCTTTAAAGTATGACAATGGAGCTTTAATAGGTATTTCATTAAAATTATATATTGCTTTGGGCAGTATGAACACTTTAACAATGTTGATTCTTCCCAGCCATGAGCATGGTATGTTTTTTCATCTGTTAACATCTTCGGCTATTTCTTTTCTTAGAGTTTCATAGTTCCCTTTGTAGACATCTTTCATGTCCTTTTTTAGGTATACTCATAAATATTTCGTCTTCTTTGGCACTACTGTGAAAGGAATAGAGTCCTTCACTGTTTGTTCGGCTTAATACACATATACATGGAGTTGTTGTCATCTTATTTTCTACTTTAAATCTATCATTTTTCTTTCATTTTTATTAAGTCTTTTATACATAGATCATAAATACATTTATGCCAATTTTAGTGTGTTGATTATTTGTACAAATTGGAGTGGTTACATCATACTAATCAATATAGTTTTCACCTCATTTACCCAATTATAACATTAGGACATTTGTGTTCTACACATGATAGATCCAACTTGTACTTGCAATGTGTTGCATAGTTGTGGTCCCCCTACTATCCCTCCCTCCTCCTCCCCATCCCTCTCCCTCCTCTTCCCTCCTTCATTTTAGGCTAAAATTATGTTTCATTTTTCATATGCAAATGTGAGTTATTATAAATTGGTTTCACAGTAGTAATGAGTACACTGAATACTTTATTTTCCATTCCTGAGATACTTTACTAAGAATATTTTCCAACTCCATCCATGTAAACATAAAAGAGATAAAGTCTCCATTTTTTTACTGCTGCATAGTATTCCATGGTATACATATACCACAATTTATTAATCCATTCATGGGTCGATTGGCACTTGGGCTTCTTCCATGAGTTGGCTATTATAAATTGAGCTGCAATGAACAATCTAGTGCAAATATCTTTATTACCAAATAATTTTTGGGCCTTTGGATATTCATCTAGAAGAGCAATTTCAGGATCAGATTGCAGATCTGCAGATCTACATTTAGATCCCTGAGAGTTCTCCAAACTTCCTTCCAACAGGAACGTACTAGCTTGCATTCCCACCAGCAGTGCAGAAGGGGAGCTGATCTTTATTGGACTCTTTCTGGTGTTTATTTCTGCCTCTTGTCTTCACCATTTCCCATTTACTCAAACTATTTTCTTTGTTCTCTCTAAATTTCTAAATTATTTACCAATAGAATCACCCTTACTTAAATCACATCCATGAATGTTCTTCCCACCTTCTTGCTCTAACTAAAACCTGGTTTTCCATTTGCAACACTACTTCCCTGAAGTTTCTGTTTTCTTCACACATGCCTCATACCCTGGATCCAAATGCTTCCTATTTCACTAGACATGTTCTCCCTCAGGGCCTTTGTAATTTCTATTTCTCTTACCCATAATATTTCCCTATTCTTCACCTCCCATATCCACACAGCTAAGTCCAACAGATCCTTCAAATGTCATCTTCTCAGTGAGCTTGTCTAGGTCTCTATCTAAAACACGTGTAGAATAACATGATCCAGGTCAAGAAATAATGAGATCCTAAGACTTTCTGGATCTTAAGCTTCAGATATTACATACATTATTTGATATAAGTTTGGTGAGTTTGTTGTAAGTTTGAGACCCAAATTGTCTGTTTATCAGAAATACAAGAATAAATGAGATAAAATCCTAACTTCATAAAGTTGCTGTTTTTCAGGCACTTTATATGTAATCACTGTACCCAGTAAAACAACTCTTACTTGACCTTCTTTAATCAGCATTATACTTTCTCTTTTCTCCACACGACCACTGGAATTGATGAAAAACATGATCAGCTTCTATTCCCTCAACATTCTGTAAGCAGTGTAGCTGCACCTCAAGGTTGATGAGGCTTCTTTTTCTTTGCTCTGTTAGATGACTTTCATGTGTGCTCTTGTTTTCATTATATTACTTGCCACTCCATCACAAAACCTTTGTTTGAGGTTCTATGGCATGTACTACACATGAGCTATAACTTTTCTGTCTGATTTCCCCATCAAATAACACAGAGGTAATGAACGCTTGATAAACAAGCATAGAGTGAGTGCTCCTCTATAAGTATATTTCCAAGGGGAGAAAATGTAAAAGCTCATGAGAGACAGGTATTGAGCTCAAATATGCAGGTGAAGGAACTCAGGAGATAAACATTTCCTTCTCTCTTGCATTATACTCTTCAGTTGCCACCACAACTACAGCCTGCTTGGGAATGGATAGCCTAGAAGACGAGGCAGGAGAAGGTGGATATGCTTATTTTAAAAAAAAAAGTAGATGAGAGGAAGAAATGTTTGAAATCATAGAAATTTAGAATGAGAAGAGACCAAAATAATCTAATTTCACAGATATTATGAACTCCATTGTATAGGGGAGGAAATAAGACTCAAAAGAGATTAACTGCCTGCCTCAATGTCACACAGCTGGTGCATTTTAGAACTCATTTAAATTCATATCATTAGAAATTCTCTCACTATCTGAACCTCCATTTAATTTCTGAGAAGTGAAAATGGTGTGGAAATCCATATGGGTGTCATGAAACGTGATACACTCGGAAACTATTTATGCCTTTATCACCACCCATGCCACTTCTGTGAGTCAGTCTAGCACTACAAAATTCCATATGCCTGGGAGAAATCGGCTTATTATCTCAAGTGCTCAGACATTCTGCTTTATCTGCTTCTGCCTCTCTCTCTCTCTCTCTCTCTCTCTCTCTCTCTCTCTCTGACCACTTACCCATGATCAAATATATTTCCCTACTGCCATCACTTTCTATAAGATTTCTCCAAGATTTCCTGTTAACATTCCATTCTCCCACCTTTTATTTGCTATGTTTTACCTTTATTTATTAACAAGTTTCTTTGTGAACTGTATTCTTAAAAGTCAGATTTTAGATGGTCATAGGGACCTATGGAGGCTTCTATAAGATACTTACACACAATACTACTAGTGAGTAGGCTCTGGTCTTAGGGATGCCTAAACTAGAGCCAAGGTAACTGCTCTAAGTTACTTGCATTGCTCACATTTGTCGTCAATAGGCCTTTGCCTACCTGCAGATGTACTTACAGTGGGATTTTGTGGCTCTCTGGAGCCCCTAACAGCCAGTGCTTGTGCTGAAAAAGAGTACCAGAAGGGAAAAACACAAAACTAAGAATAATCCCTTTTAAGTTCCTAATATTGAAGTCTTATTGAAATCTTTGTGACTGTAGTTTATCTCAAGGGAGAGAAAGTCTATGCAAGTATCAGGCCAATTCATGTCATGAAAGTATCCAAAGATGCACTTGCAAGATAGTTTATGTGAAATGCTGTTCTTTTACCTCTCCTGTGACACATTTTTCTAGAGTCTATGCATGCCCATGGAGAGAATGCTTTATTCTCTGGAGGCTTCTTATCAGGGCTTCCTGCTCCATATGTCGACACTAACCAAAAAGAAAGTGAACATTTTAATGTAGTCTTAGCCTTCACATGGCAGCCTCAAATTTTCTCTCTTTTAAGAAAGAATATTTCCTTCCTTTTTGCATAACCACTGATGGGAACTCAAATACATAAAACCAATGAAAAGAGACTACTTTTGAGCCTATTCTTTATTAAATAAGGACCATGTTATTACTACATAATGCATATTTAACATAGTAAAAATAGTATTGTATGTGTAAATACAATGCAACGTACACAAATTATAATTGTATGTATTTATGGGATACAGAGTGGTGTTACAATTTTTGAATATAATATGGAATGATTAAATTAAACCAATTGGCTTATCTATTACCTCAAATATTTAACTTTCTTTGTGATGAGAACATTAGAAAGAAGTTTAAAAACCACTTTAACACAACAATTATGCCAGAGTCCCAGGTGACAAGCCATAATATTAATAGGAAAGTGCTTGTTAGCTTTCTGAGTATTTCTTCAACTGTAGGCAATTGAAAATGCTTACACCCTCTCACTTTATTCATGTCTCTGGGGACTAGGCTCATTCTAGTCTAAGTCTGATGCAATTTCACATGCTGTTCTCGCTTTTATAAATCATGCCTCAAATTTGCATCACTTGAACACTAGTTGAAAATCAATTGCTCATGGATCACAGAAATCTACCTTCTCTTTTCTGTTTTCATGGAAAGAAAAGGGCGTTTTCCACATATTTCATTGCACGTTAGAATATAGTGAGCTTCAAACTTTTCTGTAACCCCTTTGTTGTCATCTTCAGAATCACTCTCTATTCCTGAGCTTTCACTTACATTTTATGGAGGAAGAACAGGGTCTCTCAAATGCATTGGTTCCATATGCATTTCTAGGGTTCTTAAATTCTTGCTTCTATTTTCTGCTGCATTTTTTTTTTAAGTGTAACTTTCTAGGAGGATTTAATTGGTCCATTTTTACTCCTGTCCAACATCATGCAATTATTGGTTTCCCTTGCAGGAGAAAACAAAAGGAGTCTTGTTGTTAAATATAAAATATTTTATTGTTGGACCTCTGTGGACACTTTGAGTTGACCTTTTGTGTTATATGCATGGAGTCAGCACTACACAATATGGCTCCAAGTAGTATTCTAATATTTTAAACAGATTTCCTCCACATGCTATACCAGACAATCTTTTGTTTAACTTACATACCTCCCTAAAGTTCTTGCTATCCTTATTGCAATGACCTTGAGGCTACATTCACTTCTGCCCAATTAAGCTGTAAATCAGAATGTATCACTTATAGTGGTACAATTATAGGCTGCAGTTAAATTGCTCAGCAAAGAGAGTTATCTTTATACATTTAAGTTTTGTTTATTTGCCAAAAAATAGACAAAATTAGAGCAAATGCCACCTGCTATACTCTTTCACCCACTCAAAGAAACCACAAAAATCTGTCTGACATATTTATACCCCATTCCTCTAAAAATATGTGCCGTGTTCTATATTCTTTTATATACCTTCAGTAAGATTGACTCAAAGATTAATTTTATTAGGCATTAAATGTCAACTTACAGGTATAATATTGAACTATTAACATATTAACCATATAAAACACCAAACTTTGCTAGCTGATGGTTTTTAAAATTATTGTGCCTTCATTAATTGTATGGACACCGCCAAAAGCACAGGTTTGAATAGCTAATGAAACAGGCAAGCTGTGTTGAATTTGGTCATGAGATGTTCTCATTTACATTTGCAATTTGTGTGAGCTCCAGTCACATAAGCACCAACTCTTCACAAGAAGGCCACAAATCCAAATGAACACAGGACAATTATAAGGAAGTTGAGCACATTTTCATTGACATGTATTTTAGAGAACAGAAGAATACAGTTGGGAGTGTAAACTCCCATAGTTGTAGCAGTGGCTGAAGTATCACATGCACTGGTACTGATATGTCCTCTGAAATGTCTTTGATGTAAGAGCTCCTATAAATCTGTGATTCATTGTAATGTCATTTGATATCAGTATCGTATATACTGTCAGTCACTTATATAAACATATGATTAAAGAACATATACCATCAATTTACTTTTGCTCTATGGATCATGGGAGGATATTCATTTTCTTTAGTGCAAAGAATATCCATGTATATATATCATCTTTTATTTATTTATTTATTTATTTATTTATTTTTGAGACAGGTCTCACTCCGCTCCTGGAGTTAAGAGTGCTGTGCTATCATCATAGCTAACTATAACCTGAAACTCCTGGGGTCCAGTGATTCTCCTACTGCAGCCTCCCAAATAACAGGGACTATAAGAGCTAGCTAGTCATAATGGCTAATTTTTCTATTTTTTGGTAGAGATGAGGGTCTTGCTCTTGCTTAAGCTGGTTTCAAACTCTAGACTTCAAGCAATAAACCTGCACAGTATGCCAAAGTGCTGGAATTACAGGCATGTGCCACCATGGTCAGCCACATTTAATCTTTTCCATTGTTATAAATGTACTAAATTTGAACTGAAACCTAGTACTGAAAATCACCAGTTGAGAGTTAGATGCTCATAAACATGAGCATTCAAGCCTAAAAGCATTTCAAAATTAAATAGATATTTTAAAGTTTCTGTTGCTTAATTAGGAACCCTTTTGCTAGAAGTATGTCAAAAGAACTCAAAACTCTCAAGTAACTCATCATATAGGAAACGACTTATTCACATAAAGAGTAACACTAAACTCAATGCCTTTAATGTGCAATGATATTGTAAGTGGCATATCATAAAATAATAACCTAATAATGATAGAAAAATGTGTACAACTATTTAAGAATTACTTTAAGATGGGGTAGGTTAGAATATAAGATAAGATAGGTTAAATATAAGATTTGCTTTTAGTAAGTATTAATGAGCATGTGGGGATCATTCAAAGATGTAAGTGATTATGTCCTTTCTGTACATTCCTCTTGATCACCTTTAAGACATGAGATTTATTTTAACTCATTAGCATTCTTCATTTAAAATGTATTTATATTTGTATATTGCATCCAAATCAATTTGTAATAATTTTCTTTCGATTCCCTAGGCTTAATGGAGAAGTGCCCTCCGCCCCCATGTAACATCTCTGGTTAATCCAGAACTTGGCATATGCGCTACTTTAGTTACTCCATAAGTACTTGAAAATAAGCATTTAGTAGATACTGTAGAAGATACAACAGTGAATCTAAAAACATATTCTTTGGAAAAGAAAAAAAAAGACCAAATAACTGGGATGCAATATGAAATGTAAAAGATATCATCATAAATGGTGCAAATTCTCTGAGGGGACACTGAAGAGAGGTGGTTTGCTGGAGTGTGGGGAAAATAATGAATCATTAAGAGAGAATCTGGGAGATGGTTTTTGAGTTTTGATACACAGCAGTAAGATGGTTCTGACAGATTTTTACAAAGTTTTTAGTATGCAAAATAGCATGAGGATGGCTCAGTGGAATTGCCCAGTGTGGCAAAGATTGATCATGTGTGGGAAAGGAATTGTGGGCAGGCAGAAAGGTGATCAGAAAGACAGGGCAGCGGCCTGCAAGTCAGGAAAAGTAAGAATTGTAGGTTTTATTTTTCAGAATGTGAGTGATTCTGAGAATTTGGGAACACAGAATGTAACTGTATTTTAGAAAAATTTGTGTGCTCCTGAATGTTCGTTATTAACTACAGCAAGGGACAAGGGTCCTAGGAAAATAGCTAGATTAGAGGCAGGAGGCTGTGAAAGCCTGTTTGGGGGTTTAATCCAGGAAAGAGAAAGGTGAAGTGTATGTATGATAGATCAAGCTAATATCAGTAAAAATGCACAATTATTAGAATATATAAAGTACCAAAGAAGAAAAGAGAAATCCTGGGCAATAACCTTAAGAAAACTTGTAGGAGAAGCAAAAAAAAAAAAAAAAAAAAAGTGAAAGTGGGGAGAAGTTTTATTAATTCTTTAAGGGCCATTTCATATTCTGCATCTTCATAAAACCATCTTAAATACTACCATTAATAGAGCATGCATTTTGTAAAAAATCGGGTAATTGCTAAGCTAAGAAACAGACTACCAGGTTTCAAATCTATGATCAATTATAGGATGTGGTACAAGCCACTAAAATTCTCTAAGCCTCTGTTTTATCAATTAGTAAAATAAGAATAATAATTTCCCCTTTACAAAGTGGGTTATTATGCAACAGAAGCTGCTTGCTTCTAGAACTCCAGAGATGTCTACTAAATTTTTTTGTGTGATAAAGCTATGTGTAACCTTTACACTTAGCCTAACTTCTAGAAGGAAAAAAACTCCATGGATGTCAAAAATACGCTCAGTTCTTTCCAATTTGGAGAGCTACAAAGCTTACAATGTAAAACAACTTATAACTCCTCCAAAAAGAGAGCAGTAATTTGTTCATTTGTTTATCCATTCAATTAAACTGTATTTACACAAAGTATATTACCTGTCAGACACTGCGTTAGGAGAAGTGAAATAAGTGGAATAAGAAAAGCTAAGATCTCTTTCCCCAAAAACATTAGCTCTTAGTAAAAGGAAAAAAAGAATAAGTAAAAAAGCTACCCTGAAAATAAGAGTGAGAGTCAGGAGGGCTATAGTGTTGGTGAGCAACACGGTACTTACCAACAACGTGGCCAGGGTAATTTCTGTGATACGAAACCTGAACAACAGCTTGGAAAACTTTCCAGGAAGATCATTGATGGTGAACTCCTTCACTCTTGTCTCAGCCATCTCAGTGTTCTCAATGCATGATGTGTCCCAAGTAATATGCTTCTAACAATGCTACTCATACCAGAGCTATTTACCCTTGCTTTGCCTTAGATTTTTTATCTTAAAATTCTTAAATCCATCTAATATTAATACTTGACTCTTAAAATTTTTGTAAGCATGAAAAGAGTTGGTAAAATGCATGACATGTAGTGAATTCAGTTTATTTACTAATAATAATGGCTTTGCATTTTGTACATGATTTTTATACATATATGCATACACTGTATATTGTGCAAATTTGCATGTATCTGCATACATGTGTATCTGTGTATACAGTATATGTAACTACACTAAACACACGTATATAATTATAACAGATTTAAGGTTATCTTTATTTTCATTCTTGTTTTCTGGTGTATTTTAATGAGGAAAAAAATGGCAGTTCATCAGGATGCTACAGTAAAACCCCTCAGGAAACAAACAAACAAAACAGAAGTTTTACTGACTCCACAGAATACAGTTGATTTCTTACACATGCAAAGTCAGATGCAGGTCAAACTCTTCCTCCATGTCAGCAGCTGAGCCATCAGAACCAGGGGCTTTCAAAGACATCCCAACAGGTGAAGAGAAATCTGAGGGACAGTGAAAAATGTAAAGGATACACACAAAAGTGACCATTCTACTTCCATTTATTTAGCACAGCCAGGACTCAATCATATGACCCAATCCGACTATAGACAGATAAGAAATACACACTTGCAGACACTTCATGTGCTCAGAAAGAGGAAATGTGTAATGTGTTGTATATATAATGTAATGTTTATACCTGTAGCAAAAGAAACCCTTTAACATTTGCATTAGCTGACGAATTAATGACCCATAAATCTGACTTACATTTTTGAGGTCAGCTCTCTCAAGATAGTAGCCCATATTTTTCTTTGAATTTTGTGCAATTCCTTTTTTTTTTTTTTAACACCAATTGTCTCTATTTCTAATTATTGTTCAGGTGGATTATAAGAAAGAATACACATGCATTTGTTGTGAAGGACAACGACTGGAATGCAGTATAAAATTATATAATTACTGCCATTCTATATATAATATTTGTCAAACCTATTTGTATACAAGTATGCACATACATTGTCTTACAATAATTCTTAAATTGCTATCTGGATCTGCTATTTACCTTATTTTGAATATTTTCCCAAATTTCCAAAAAGAGAGTAACATCCTTTCTGGTATTTGGAGTTCTGAGAGACTGAGAGTGCTCAACACACACTCAATTCTCAATAAATATTTGCTGAAGGAGCAAACAGGGTCAGCTGGTGGAGGAGATTTCATGCACAGCTGAGGAATTTGAGTTTATCCTGTAAGAACAACCATAGAAAGTTTTTACTCAGGCAAGTAGCATGATGAAAATAGTAATTTTGAAATGTTACTATGTCATTGGTTACAAGAATAATATGAGAGGTAGGCTGAAGAGAAAAACTAATCAAGAAGCTATTTCGGTAATTTAATATGTGAGCCTGGGCTTGACTAGTGGCAGTTGAAAAAGAAATAAGAAACAAATGCTGGAGACATTTTAAATAAAAATTGGTCAATTTTTTTTTTTTCACAAGTCTTTTTTTTTTTAAGTCATTTGTACATAGATCATGAATACATTTTTGCCATTATGGGATTCAATGTGTTGATTATTTGTACAAATTGGAGTGCTTACATCCTGCTAATTAACATAGCCTTCACCTCATTTACCCAATTACAGTGTTAAGACATTTGTGTTCTACACCTGATAGATCCAACTTGTACTTGCAATATCCTCCATAGGTGTGGTAAAAATTGGTGAATTATTGCGTGGAAAATTATTGATCATATAGGGGGAAAAAAGAGAAAAATCAAGTATCATTTCGAATTACTGAACTTAATAGCTAGGAAAAGAGTGATGCTGTTGGTGAAGAGCCATTGAAATGATATGAAGGGATGATAAGCATGTATATGTCCATCTCAGAGGCGGCTATGTTACCACTTGCTAATAATTCTTCTATCTGATAGATATGTGAAAGGATGCATTCACATTATTATTTTTGAATTAGGTTTATTTTATCCAAACAATCTTCATTTAAGCATTAAAAATTATTTGGGGGCTTAGAATAATACCTTAGAATAATACCTGTTATATTAATTTAGTTTAAATGGTTATAAAATACTATCAATACAATGCTCACAAAAGTTTCATTCAAGAAAATAATTGTTATTTATTAATATTAATTATTATTATTAATTATTATTAATAATAATAGATAAGAAATTAACACTTGCAGACATTTCACATTCCTCAGAAAGAGGAAATGTGTAATGTGTTGTATATATAATGTAATATAATTATTAATTATTAATATATATTAATATAATTTATTAATATTAATTATTATTTAATATTATTTTCCACTTCTAAATAATTAAAATTTAATGAGAAGATATACCATATGTATATTATAAAATATAACACACAGATTTGGTCATAATTAAACTTAGCCAAAATCATTGTGTGAGCTATTTTTCATTATCGACATTAAGATGGCCCATAATTCCGTGGTTTTACTTTATTTATAGAGATAACATTTAGCCTTCTCTGAACTGTAGCATCAGTCATGGAATCAATCTAACATCTTTCCCTGACTTCACCACCAAATAGTCATGTTTTAAACTAATGTTTGTATAGAACATATGAAAATTTGTGGGATTCAGTGAAAGTGGGGTTTAAGGGAAGATTATATATATGCACATTAAAAAGAAAAAAAAATCAAATGAGCAGCCTAAATTTTACTTCAAAAAAATAGGAAAAAAAAAAATAAACTATACCCAAAGCTAGAGGAAACATGAAATACAAAGGATTGTAACAAAGATAAACAAAATAGAGAATAAAAAAAAATAGAAAAAAGTCCTCCTCCAGAAAAAACCCACTAAAAGTTGTGTTTTTGAAACAATGAACAAAACAACAAACACTTAGATTAACTAAGATAAAAGATAGGAGACACAAATAAAATCAGAAATAAAAGGAGGGACAATACAACTAATGCCGCAGAAATAAAAAGGTCATCAAAGAATACAGTGAAAAATTATATGCCAAAAAATTGGATAACCTACAAGAAACGGATAAAATTCTTTAAAACTATAATTTACAAAAACTAAATTAGGAAGAAAGAGAACATCTAAACACATCTATAACAAGTAAGGAGATTGAATGAATAATCAAAAAATTCCCCAGGAAAAAAAAGCCCAGAACCAGATGGCATCACTGGAGAATTCCATACAACATTTAAAGAAGAATTACCACCAAACCTCCTGAAAGTCTTAAAAATTTGAACAAGAGGAAATACTCCAATATCATTCTATGAGACTAGTATTACCCTGATATCAATGCCAAATAATGACACTACAAGTAAACAAAACTACACACCAATATTCCTGACAAATGTCAAAAATCCTCAATACAATACTAGTAAACTTACTTCAAAAGCACATTGGAAATGTTATACACCATGAGCAAGTGAGATTTATTTCTGGCATACAAGTATGATTCAATATATGAGAGCAATCAGTGTAATACACCACAGTAACACATATTAACAAAAGGAAGAGCAAAAACCATATGGTCTTCTAAGTTGAAGGAGAGAAAGTATTTAAGAAAATTGAATGCTCTTTCATTATTAAAAAAAAAAAAAAAAAAAAAAAAACTTTCAACTAACAAGAAATGAAAGGAAACTACCTCAGTATAAAAGAGGTCATTTATGACAAGCTCAAAGCTAATATCATACTCAACAGTGAAAGCCAGACAGATTTTTCTCTATGATCAGAAACCAGGCAGGAATGCCAATACCCGTCACTTCTATTCAACTTAGTACCAGAAATTCCAACAGAGGGTAGTATGGAAAGAAAGAAAGAAAGGAAGGAAGGAAGGAAGGAAGGAAGGAAGGAAGGAAGGAAGGAAGGAAGGAAGGAAGGAAGGAAGGAAGGAGGGAAGGAAGGAAGGGAGAGAGAAAAGAAAGACAACAAAACCCCAAACATAGAAGAAAATAAAAATAATGAAATGCAGCCATTCAGAAAGAAGTAAACTATCACTGCTCATAGATTACATGAATTTATAGGTTTAAAAAAAAAAAAGAAAAGACTACACAAAATGAAACATGTCAGAACTAATAAACAAAATTGATCAAAGTTGTAGGATATAAAATCAACACACAAATATCAGTTTTATTTCTATATACTAACACTGAGCATTTCAAAAGGAAATTAAATTATTTTATTCATAATAATATCAAAAAGAAAAAATGCATCAAAATTCAGTTTATTTAGGTATAAACTGAAACAATGAGGTTAAATACTTGTATATGTGTTTTGTTAGCAAAAACACTCATGAAAAAAATTAAAGGTCCATATAAATGGAAAAAACATCCATGCTTATTGATTAGAAAATGTAATATTGTTAAGATGCCTGTACTACCCAAAGCAATCTCCATATGCACTGCAATTCTTGCAAAAGTCCCAACAGTATTTTATATAAACATAGAAAAATATATCTTAAAATTAAAATAGTATCATAAAGGACTTCTATTGGTTGTTATAGCAAAACTATTTTTTAAAAAAGAACAAAAATGGAGGACTTACATGTCCTGATTTCAAAATATATCACAAAGCTACAGTAATTGCAATATTGTGGTACTGACATAAAGAGAGTGAAGAATACCAATAGAATAGGAAGCTCAGGATTTAACCCTCATACTCATGGTCATATGATCTTCAACAAAGGTGCCACAGACACTCAATGGGGAAAGGACTGCCCCTTCAACAAATGGTGGCAGGAAAACTGGATATCTACGTGAAAAACACAGAGAGTAAGAGAAGGGAAGGAAAGAGACAGAAGCAAGATAAGCTTTCCCCAACAAGCTTTTTAGCAAAGCGCATATGTAATCATTAAAGCGAATAATACAACTAAAGGCATAGTAAGTCCCATTCCTATGTGATTATCAGTGTATTTAGATGTTTATTTTGAGTATCACAAGAGCAGGATTGTTGGCATGCAGGCTCCTGGTGTCTCTTCAGTTCAATTATATCAGATTCATTGAAGACAAAGTTGGAAATCTGATTTTCTACAACTTCTAAGATGATTCTTATACACACTAATGTTTGAGGATTATTATTGTATATTTTCTTAATATTATTCAATCTTTTAAGACAATTTCTAAATATCTTGAAAATATTGATGTGTGCTGAACTACGATTGATATAGCAAGTTTCCTATGATTGATAAAGCAAATTACCACAAACATAGTGGCTTTAAGTAGTGGCTTTATTCTCTCATAGTTCCTGAAGTGCGAAGTCAGTTTCCTCACTGACTGTTAGCTTCTAGGTCTGCATTATTTGATTTATACCCCTTCCCTCCATCTTCAAGGCTCACAGAGTAATATTTCTAATCTTCCTCTCTGTTGAGGGTACCACATCACTTTCATAAAGACAATTGTGGCTACATTCCAGGCCCAGCAGGAAAATTATTCAAGATAATCTCTCATCTCAAATTTACTAATTTAATCAAATTGAAGAAAAAAAAATATTTAGAAGTTTGTAAGATTCACAGGATCCAGTGATTGAGAACCTATATACCTTTGGGTACCATTATTCAGCATGCCATGATGTGTTGTTTATTTATATAGAGAGAAACAGAAAAAGGGACTATAAATGACTTTGGAGTCATTCAAGATATAGATAATTTTTAGATATCAATCTCCTTAACAGATATTAAGATATGTATAATACCTTGTAAAAGATATTTTACTTGAGGGCAGGGGAGCTTTCTTTCTTCTTTTTTGTTTTAATCCCGTAAAATATGTAAAATATTTAGAAAACATGTAAAATATTTAGAAATGAGAAAACTTCTCATGTTCCAAATTTTTGTAAGGTTTACTTTTCTCTTCTGAATGTCTACATGCTAGATGTTCTAAAAATAACAACAACCATGAAATGGATGCCTGGTGTCAGTAGTTGTCAAAGTACACAGACAATTAATGAGGATACCATGAGTAACACCTACTTAATTATCAATCCACTTTACCCTGTAACTTCACCATTCTTTATGTTAAGTTACACTCAGAAAAATAAATCATACAAGTTGTCTACCAGCAGACCATAGTTACACTTTAGATGGAAATAATAATATAATTTTTTTAATTGTCTGAGTTTTATAGTTACCTAAAGTGTTAAGGTGGTCTTCATGCCATCTATATATGATACAAAGTGTTAAAAGAGCAAGCTTAACTCTATTTTGCTATTTACATTTTATTACCTTCAAAACTGGTTCCCTTTGTTGGCTCTGCCATTGTAACTGTAAATGCCTTTAGCTAAAATTATTAGTGATGTTAAGTTACTGATCACATAGCCCTCATGATTATAGCTTTTTATGATCATGCCCTTTACGACCCTTATCTGTAAGTTCCCTGCCCTGCACTCCTCTTAGGACAGAATGGTTTGCACCTGTTTTGTAAGGGAAAAAAAAAAAAAAAATTCACTAATTGCTCTCCTGATCATAGTGTTGTGTAAAATGACTAACCCCTCTATCCCCATGATTCCCCCTACCCCTTCAGCGGCTATTTTCACTTCTGTAATAACACTTGCTTACCTCCTGGAAAAGTTTTTCCCTATAAAAACCAGAGCCACAGACAATTGGGGGCTGCTCTCAGAAACCCCAGCTTGAAGACTGAAATAGTCACCGGGCGGCTCTCCAATAAAGGACTCCCCTGTACTAGAACACAAATGTGACATAGTGACACTCTGTTTCAAAAAAAAAAAAAAGATTACCCACCAATAAAGACTAAATATTCTTCATGTCTCATAACAAAAAACTAAACAAGGCACCCTTTAAAAAGCAAGGGAAAATAAACAAAAAAACTCAATGCCAAAAAGAAATTATGTCAGAACTAAGTAAGACAAACTGTAAGTAGAAAAAGACTTTGTCCTAGTAGACTTGGAAAATAAGATCCTAAAATAACACTTTCCTCACTGATGATATTTATAAAGTATCATCATTTTGCCTTACAAATAGCAGGCATCAATAAAAATTAAGTATATCATATAACATGCATTAATTTAATTTAACATAAATCATTTTTGTGAGGACTATGTATCAGACCCCTGTGTTTGTGCACCTACTGTGTGACTATAATCCTATATTTTAGTAATTTTAATTAACTTCTTGCCTAAGAGATGACCACAAAGTTAAATTAAACACATAGAATGTCATTGTAGAAGAGAAAAAAGGAATTGAAATGATCACTATAAGCATTTTGAATGCAGGGACCATGTTTTCTACAATTAATTAATTCCACCTTTCAATGATCACTGTTTATAGCATCTTTAAGTATTGTTTCTCTCCTGGCTTCTCTAAGACATGCAAATACTCTTGTTCAGCAAATTTTTCTACATTCTCAAGATCTTCGGAAGCACTAATAGTACCTATAAGCAAGTGCTTAAATTACTTAAATAACCGAAACATTTTGAAGTGCTATACAAATTTATATTTGTCAAAGAAAGTCATTAAAATGTCTATGGAGACAGTCCAGTCTTATGAAGGGGCTAATTCTGCTATTCTCCTCTCCAAATGAATCTAAATAACTTTTACAGGTTACCCCTTTCATTGTTACAGTGACTCCCAAACACTTTGCCAACACAATATGTGATTTTGAGTTATGCCCATCAATGATCTTCTTTCTATTTCAGCCCACAAAATGCACAATAAGTGACTTCTATTGATCTTTGCTGAAGAATAAAACAGTGATCTAAGGAGATTCTTGACAGTTAGCACAGTTGTAAAATATTAATCCCCTCTATCATGTGTCTTGCAAAATGGGAACCTAAGGAAATAGGGATTTTTTTTTGTGTGTGCATCTATAACGCTAAGATCTTGATATAGGTTTGAAAGGGTCATTACATAATTAAGGTTTTACAAAAAGCCATATAATACACCTACTGCATTCAAAACACTTTTTTAATAGTGCCTAAATGTTTCACACTTGCCATAATCAACGCTGTATAGTAACTTAAAATACTTAAATGGTACAATGTAGGTGATAAAACAGGTAGAGTCCCAATGATGTGCTTTATAATATTGTCTTTTAAGTTGTTTGTTGATAGATGTAACATGGCTTATCAAATGCAATCATAATCAATACAAAAATATCTAGTTAAATGACTTAGGCAATTGTTTTAACTCCTAAAGCTTTAGCAAATTTTAAACAAGACTAAAGCAGGAAAGCCAGGGGTTAAAAATTCTTGATTCTATTCCACTCAACCTGGGTTTGGTGTCCAGGCCTGCCATTGTTAGCTCTATATCCTGTTCAAGTCAGTGAATCTTTCTGTGCCTCTACCTTTAAATATGGAAAATTGAGATAATCAGATCATGTAGCACTATCATGGGAATTGCTAATTTAAAACATATGAAAGGCTTAGAATAGAGCATGTCCCAAAGTGAGCACTCAATAGATTTCAACTCTTACTATTAAAACTACAGATAAAATGGTTCTCTATTCTAAATCAATAATATGTAGATGGAATTCCCATGTCACAGTCATGTAACAGTAACAAATGCGAAAATATTGTCAATGTTATCAGAGAAAATCAACATTCCTGCATGCAAAATGTATTTTACTAAATTCATATTTACAAGAATAAAGCTGCATTTCAGTCACTATACTTAGTTTATGCCATATCCACATTAAGAAAGTTTTGTGAACATGACTGATATTCCCATATTAGCCTTTAACCTTTCATCATATTGTGGTTTAAATTTGATTAATTTTTTTCTGTGGAGTTGGTGGTTAAAAAATAAGGGCAAGAGTAGCTTTCTTTGGGTGGTAACCAAGCATTTTTTTTCTCCCTTTAGTCGGGGGACATTAGAAATGGTCTTTATCAACTCATGGACCAACACAATCTGATTAGTCTGACTGCTTTGGGACAAACTTGGAACACATGGATTTTTTTTTTTTTTTTTTTTTTTTTTTTGATTCATTGAGTGTACAAAGAATTAGGTTACACTGATTGCATTTGTTAGGTAAAGTCCCTCTTATATCCCACCTGCAAGAGGTGTACCATACACCATGAACCCCATCCACTCCTTCCTCCCCTTTCCTCCGGCACTTCACTCTCCTACCCGACGCCTTGTATTAACTCATCTATTGCCTTCATATGAGAATTGAGTACACTGGATTCTTGCTTGTCCATTCTTGTGATGCTTTATGAGAAACACACGAATTTTAATATAGAATCTGAGTACCAATAAATTTTCATAACCTACTTTACCATTTATAAAAGAAATAAAAGATAGGCCAAAGATGAAAAGTTCTCCTTTTACATTTTCCTTACAGGTGTGGTTCATCTACCACAATTCTTTTTCAAAATGGTATCATTTTTGATGTTTGAGGGTGGAAACAAAAGTTAACTTCCATGCCCTCTGGAAACTGTATTCCATGGGAAAAGAATAAAAGAAAGGAGGGAAAAATCTATTCTGAATATAGTCTCTTGAAAGAGAAAAATTCCCTCATCTACTAAAGCCAGTTTGCCACTGAATTTTGATCATAATCTCAAATTTCATTAGGACATTTTGTGTTTTTATTTTAGAGTTAGGTTAGATATTCTATAAAGAAATGTCTTTACCAATTGGATTATAAATTCTATGGGCTATAATCCTTTGTGTGTTTTGGCAACTCTAAATCCCCTGTATTTCTTTAAGAATTATTTTCTACTGTTCTTCATTTTCCACTAAAGCAAACTATTTCTCTTCATTGAAGTTCCATTTGAAATGTTCATTAGATGGTGAATGTCTATCAGTATCCAGAGCATCTGTGTTCCCCATTCTTTGTGCCTTTCAACTTTCATTTTCCTCAGTGCAAACACTTCCTTATTTTTACTTTCATATTATTCTTTAAGGACTTGAAGGGTGACAAAACCATTTTCAGAAAGAGCTGGGTCAGTAATATAAGACATTTTTTATAAGATTCTCTACCATGCATAACAGAGCAAAACAGGAAACAAGAGAAAGCAAACTAGACTTGTGTGAAATTGCTCATTTATTCTTCTCAAATAGTTTTCAGTTTTTCATGAAACTGCTGAAAAATTCACCAATTGTATTCCAATGAGATGAATATTTGTTTTCCAAGTTTTCATCAAAACTTTCGTCTTTGGGTGCACATTGTATATGCATAAGACACCCTGTTCCCATGTGTGTTGGTAGAGCCTGCTTGTTCATAGGCATGAAAATGGAAGAGGGATATTAAATATGCACAAATCGCCTGACTGGATAAGGAAAAATGCAAATAGCAGGGTGTGGAGTGAATGCACACTAGTGTATGGGAGGGCGTGTACTTTTTTCTCCTTTTCACAATTCCAAAATGAAGACACTAAGGTTCTCATAGGGAATTTTTGTTTTGATTTGTTCTTGCTACCTTATTGCTAATTTTATAGTGGGAAATCAATTTATAGGTCACAATCTCTTCTCTTTTATTCTCAAGAGGGAAAAAACAATAATTGGCCAAGAAGCTTTGGTACATCCACAGCATTTAGAGTTTCCATGTACAAAATTTTTTGATGATAACTTAGTAATTCTTTCATTTCCTGCTTCAATTTATAATTTTATGAATGAACAACTTTAAATGTCATAGTCTCTAATCTGACAGCAAGTTTGGCTATCTGCTAGTTTGAAATGCACATAAAGGGCACATTGAAATTGGTTTTCCTTTATGTGCATTTAAATGATGTTGAAGCATTCCTTAATTTGGATGATGTAAATTATCCCATTATGTAATTCTGAAAGAGACATTTGTAAGATAGTAGCCTAACATAAAACATCATTTTCAGCTCCTGTAAGTGGTTAATGTGGAAGACAAATTTTTCTTTTCTCCCCTCCCTCACATTTCTCTCCCTCCCTCCCTCCTTTCTACCTCCCTTCCATCTGACCTTCTCGTTTTTCTTTTTTTCTTTTCCTTTTCTTCCTTTATTCCTCTGTTCTTTCCTTGCTTCCTCTCTTCTCTTTCTTTCTTCCTTCTTCCTTTATTTCTCCTTCCTTTCTCCCTCCCTTCCTTTCTTTTTTCTTCTCTTCCCTTTCCTTTTTTTCTTTTTTTAACCTCAAACCATGTCATATTTGACCTACTACCTTCCCAAAAGGCCAGTGAAGAGACATAAAAATGAAGTTGGGCAGAAGTAAGACAATGGGAGGTGGCCAGGTCTATGGACAACTGGTGTCACTGTGAACATCATGACCGTTTAAAACAGTGCATAATGCTCTGGGACCTAGATTCAGTACAGTTTAGTCTGAAGCACTTTTCATGCCATGCTACAACTTTGCAACTTCTTTAAAACTTTTTGCCTTGATTATCTATACCTCCCATCTACCAATGGATTCCTTTATATTCTTATAGGCTACTCATGAATTTTCTTATGGAGGGTAGCATGATAAGAGATTACCACACAGTCACCCATAGATATTGTCCTCCTAGCATAAGTGAGGCACCTTTGTAAACACGTGAGAAAGGTATTCTGCCTTTCTTCTTCTTCTTCTTCTTTTTTTTTTTTTTTTTGAGGGAAAAGATGTTTTTCATTGTTCATACTTTTGCCGTTCTTGAGAAACACTTATACCTTTGTGTTTTACTGTCATATTTTAGAATTACTTTCTGAGTGTGAAAGCATGAATGTTTGTAAGATAATTGTTCCTTTACATATCTTCACCTCTCTATTACTCATGTTAAGCACTTTATTGATTACACCCATCTGTCTTGATTAAAGGATGGCTAAGGTAGATAAACATTGATATTAAACTTCAATATCTGTAGCAGACCAGTATGGAAGGGCCTTGAGTGGTCACTACACATGCATGGTATGAATAGCAGTAATAATACAGTGTCTTGTGTTATATCCTGGAACACTGAGCTCTCCTAAATTAAAGGTATAGCAAAAATTATCTTCTGATAACCATGACTGTTCTTTACTTCATAGGTGGGCCATTATCAGAAAACTCTCCCAGGAGGGTAGGACTAAATCTCTTTTTCAGGTTGCATTGGCATATTTGTTTATTTGAAGTCATACATTTGTACCTTTATAGTTACTTCGCAATATGTATTGAGTACCTGTTATCTACCTTTATCAGAAAAAAAAAAAAATTTTTTTTCCTTCTCTCACATAGTCAATCAGTCAATACTCAACACAACATTTCTGGTTACCAAGAAGTGTAGAAATTCTACCTTGTCAGCAACCAGTCCTCCAACAGACACCAACTGGACCAACTGGATGTGCTATAATCCGACTTAAACCTGACATTGCCTGGAGTAAGAGAGAGATCCCACATCTTAAAGCTTCACTCCCACAACAATGCCCTCCTCTTCACAGGTATTAAATTATCACCTGGATTTCTGAATGACCTGTTATGAATCAGAGATCCCATGACCACCTACCTAGTTTTGATTAATTTTCTAGAACCACTCACAGAACTCAGAATAAACTTTACCTTACTTAGCTTATCCTTTTATTATAAAAAATAATACCAGTATGCTGATGACCAACCAGATAGAAGGGAAGCACAGGGTGAGGTACGTGGCCGCAGGTGCCGAGTGCCCGTGCCCTGTCCAAGTGCATCATCCCCCTGGCATCTCTATGTGTCTAGCAACCTGGCAGTCCTCTAAACCCCAGAGGTCAGGGATTTTTATGGAGGCTTCATGATGTGGGCATGATTGATCATTAATTCAACCTTTAGCCACCTCTCTCCTTCCAACAGGATGAAGACTGAAGCTGAAAGTTCCAAGCTTGCAACTATGGCATAGTCTTTCTGGTGACTGCCCCCATCCAGGCACCTCATTAAAATGAAAGCAGCTTCTATCACCCAGGAAATTCCAAGAGATTATGAGCGTTGTGTCAGACACTCCTATTACTCAGGAAATTGCAAAGGTCTTAGAAACTCATTGGCCATGCATTTTTGGTTCTTCAGAGATACATATTAAACTCTGGTCAATAACCACACATACATATGCTTATATATATTATTATTAAATATTAAATAATATTAAATGTCATTATTATTTCACAGTAGAACCATTGCAATATAATATATCCCAAGGCTATATTGGTAAATAGGAAACAAATTTTCCTTAGTAAATACAAAACCTAATAGGCAAAGAGACAATCATGATAACTAGTAAATATGGGATAGTGTGAGAGGTGTCAGACCCAGCTATGGGAAGGCAGAGTAACCACTCAGGATAACACAGAGTCATGAATAGGAGTTAGCAAGTCAAGGGGAAAAGCAAGAAAAAGAGTGCTTCTGACTAAGAACTTAAAAAAAAAAAAAAAAATACTCAGATAAAAATAGAGTATAGATAAGATAAATAGCAAATAGTTTACTCTGGAAGAAGATTATGGAGTGAGGATGGAGGTGTTGAGAGATGTTTGGAAAGAGACAAGTTCATGAAAAGGCCCAAGACCATAATTATAATTACTCACTTATTGGGCAGGGGTCATTTAAGTATAGAATTGTTTCAACAGAATAAATATGTATACCTATATTATATAAGCTATAATATATGTTTTGTATATCAAGTTATATGTACGTTTTCTGATACCCCAAGACTAATCAGACATGAAAAGTGATAAACCTGAGTCTCCTTAATCTTTGTAGTGCAAATCCCCATCTCATTTTTACCCCATGTGTAGACGATGCATTACAAGTGTTCTGCTATTAAGTCATTTGATCCCCAGTTAATCTGAATTCACAGGTTTGACTATTAGATTTTGAAGGTAATGTGAGTTGAAAAAATTATTGGCTCCCACATCTTACTAGGTATAAGCCCAGGCAAGTACCTTAACCCCTCTTAATTTGTTTCCTTTTATTTGTCTAAAATAATTCTTGATAATATCTTACTAGCCTAATATACAATGTATATGTTAGTCATTATTAAAGTTCTGAGATATGCAAAAATAAAGAAATGTAAAATCCACATGGACGGAAACATCTGCAGCCCTTGTAGCAACACCAATAAACTGAGCAGCTGAAACCTGCACGGGGGACTCAGAAAGGCCACTGAAGTGCGGCCATAGGAACAGACCATAGCACACGCTGTCTCAAAATGTGTGTAGTAACCCATGTACAGTCCATAGAATATAAAATGATCTGAATATTTGGCCCACAGGGTATCATTATTGTGTTATGGCAAAGGAATTTCTCAGCTAAGTCTATATCATGTCACATAACATGACAAAGATCATTCAGTTTGTGTGGCAGATGATTGCTGGGGTTGACCCACAGAAAAACCCTTCACCTGTTTCTTCTTATTGCTTCTATTGCCATAAAAATAACAAGTATATGATCCATAGATAATGCTGGTGGGAGTACAAAAATGGCACTTTGAAAGCTAGAGGAAAAGGAAGGAAAGGGTTAAAATTAAAAAAAAAATATATATATATATATATATATCCAGAAATGTACTGTTTCTTATAACGAACATCACAGGAAATATCATGTCATGCATGTAATAATGAGAAATAATACTGCTAGACAAATGTCAGTAAGCTTTTAACCAAGTATCAATAGTTGCTTCTAGACGGCATTCTTTGGAAACCTGGGATATAATAGCTGTTCTGACCACGTTCATCAACGTTCCCATTTAGAAACAATAAATAACAATATGTCCTCAAAGGACATAAAAACATGATCTAAGTTCCTACTATACTAAAGTCACATAGTCTTTACACCACTGATAGGAAAAAATATATAATTTTATTTGCCTTAACAATAATAAATTTTTTACTCTTACTTTGTGGGCAGGTCTTTTAACCTACCCCCAAAATACAGCTCTCCAAGGTCACAGACATTTCTTGGGGAGCAGCAGATGTGCCCAAGCATTTTTCAGTTGAGTTAGTAGATTCCAGTGGGTAAGCTTGGTAGGGCATGTATACAAGAGTTCTGCAAACCACAGGCAGCCCTGCTTTCTGCCAATTCTAGTAGTTGTCTGTAACCAACATATGTATTTACATTCTCAACACTTAATAGGAAAGCTTGACAAGATTCAGAAGTCTTGTAATTATCTCTGGCAAAGGTTGTACACATGCTCCTTGACCTGCAATGGAGTTGGTCCCAGTAAATCCATTGTAAGGTGAAAATATTAGGTAAGTAGAAAATACATTTATACACCTAATCTGCCAAATACCTTAGCTTAGCCTAGTCTACTTTAAACACATTCAGAACGCACTAGCCTACAGTCGGAAAACAATAATCTAACAAAAATCTTATTTATAATAAAGTGCTCAATATTTCATGTAATTTTTCAATACTATACTGAAATTGAAAAACAAAGTGGTCATATGACTACGCAAACTATGGTTTCTACCAAATGCATATCACTGTTGCACCATTATAAAGTAAAAAAATCTTAAGTTGAACCACCCTAAGTTGGGTAATGATAGTATTACTTTTAGATCTTATGATTCGTCAATTAAATTCATTTCTCTATTTAATGCAGACTCAACTAATGCAACTTTCTCAGGCCATCGAACTGAAATGTAAAGCCTCTTCTTTAAAGAGCTGTGGAAAAAGGACCAGTTATCCAGAATTCACTTTTAGTTAAAGTGCTACCTAAACTTTACCAGACTAATGAAGTGAAATCATCTCATGGGATTTTATGCTACCCCATTTATTTATCACAGTATCCAAAATGTTGTACATTCTTTTGGCTGCCTGGTGAGAGAATGTGTTAGATATACATCAATTTTCAGCTCAGAATCACAGTGGGTTCATTAATAGCCCTTCTCATTGTAAAATAGTACATTCTACAAACACTTCACACAGCCTATCAATCAGTGCAATTATATTTATGAAGTGTCCTTCATGCGTCCATCGCACAGTGCTATGCAGATCTAATATAAAAGAAGATACAATAAATATTTAAAAGGCAAAATCAAACAAATAAGTTTTTTAGTTAAACCTTAAAAATCAACAGTAATTTTAAAGCTCTCATGCATAAAAGAATAGATTCCGGAGCTGAGGAGCTGAAAAGCAGGGTGTGGTAAGATTTGTGAACTTAGAATCTTATTAGAATCAGACTTAAAGGTAGCAAGTGAGGTCACTCATTGTAAATTGTGGCAGAAACTCTTCTGTACAGGATGGGTGCAGAAAGGAAATTGCATGGTTAATAAAACAGACACACATACAACTTTACAATAATCCTAAGGTCAAAAGTGTGATTTTTAGATCAAAGAAAATCACTCTTTTAAGATTACCAGCATAGATTACATTTTAAACATTTATCCTGGAGAATCAATCAGTAGCAACCCAATTTTATCTGTACTATATTCAGAGAAATTTGAAGACATCCATGCTTGAATATCACACAGACAATTATGCAAAACATCAAGCCGCTTCATAGGTCTGCTGGGACTGGAAAGAATATCTAAGTGTCGTCTGCATACATATGACACTGCAGGCCCCAGCCCTGAATAATGCTATTCTCTAAAAATACCTAAATATACAGCTAAATATAAAAGCTTCAAACAAGCCCCAGGGGAATTGGAAAGTAACTTGGCAAAGCATAAACTGTTCCCTCAAGGAACAAATTGTAAGGAGAATAAAAGGATTAAAAAAAAAAGAAAGAAAGAAAGAAAGAAAAAAAGCTATCTAAGCAACCTGTGTTAATTCTAGAAAATTCAAAAAAATAGTTATGTCAAAGAATGACAAGGTCAGCATTAGTCAAACCTGACAAGCAACCTTAAAAATGTACAAGAAAACAGACGTTCAACCAACAAAATGTTCACAGATATTATGTTCTAATCTAGCTCTCACAGAGAGTAGTGTACGTATTTAACGTGAGGTGCTATAATGATATCCTAGCAAATGATACATTGTCTCTTTCTCTAATGATGGATAAAAATTTTTAATTGTTGATGAAGAAGTTAAAACAAACCAGCGTAATCGTCCAATATTCTAGGTTCTGTTATATTTATTTTCCCTTTTGACCTTGAAATATCTAATTCATGGCATATTTTAGAAAAAAATATATAGTGTAATATATAGCTAGTAATCTAGATGATAAAGTTTTGATGATTCTCTGTAAAACAGAATTCTTAAGGGAAGAAAGATGATATCACTGTTGTATTGTTATTATTATTGTCCAATACTGTATAAATCATCTGGGAGGTTTTCTTTCCTTGTGCCAAATCAGGCATCATAGATTTTACATTCTATTTATAATGTTTCTTTCCTAATAACCGTTTTTTGAAATTTATCGTGCCAAAGAAAAATGGCACCAGATCAAGTTAAACTGGTAAGAAAAAATGTATTTGGGACTATTGCAATAGGAGAGAGAGATTGAACTTAAATAGCTGAACGAAAGTTAACTAGGATTGTTAAATGCTGAGGTGAGCTCGTGGAAAAGTTTTAGAGGTTGTAGGGGAGATTAGTCTGTGATTAGGCCACTCGTGTTTGCTACTTGACACTTACCGCTTATCTTTCACTGAAGTTAGACTCCTACCCTTCCACAGAAGCTGAACAGTAGGTGTGCTATCTTCCTTGATGGCTACTATGTTCAAGGAATGGCTCTCAGGTCCTTCTTAGTAAGAAGCTAGAACAATATCTACACTTCAAAGGGGAAGAGAAAATCGAAAGTTTTCTAAAGCAAATGCTGTAAGAAAAGGAGGTAGGGGCTTCTTATCAGGGAGAAGCCTGGCTGAAGTGTAGTCAGGCTGTGAGGAATGTGAAGACTGTCTTGGTCAGCCGTCTGCATCTCCCAGGGAACATCACTGACCTGCTCCAGAAGCTTCTGTCCCAGAGTGACGGCAGCTAGAAATTTTCCAAATAGATCTAGCTTAACAGATTGAAGTTGTCAATATCCATTGAAGAATAAACAACTACCGTTACAACACAGAATAACAGGGAAATCCATTTGCGTACATGAATGTACTTGGCATAATAAAACATATTTAACATGTGGTGATGATGATAAAAAATGAATAAGTCGCATAGATTTCTAAAAACATCAGATGAAATTAAAAGAGGCTAAAAGACCTATTTTCACATTGTTACTTTAGGTTATAAAGTCAATAGTCATGGATATTTCATAATTTTAGAACTTCTCAACTTCTTGATGTTTAGAAGAATAAATCTAGTGCTGTGCAGACGTGATACAATTACCTACCTATATTGAAGAAGAGAAACCAATTCTTGACCACAATTAGTTTTAAATGAATACTGCCACACTGGTGGGCTAAATGAAACCCACCAGATTGATTTTCTTTGCCCTGAATTCTCTGTAATAAAATATTCATATCTATATGCTCTGTGGAGTTTGGCAGAACACACCTGAATTGATATACCTCAATGCTTCAATTCGATGGCTACTAAATTAGAAATTTAAACAACATAATAGAAAGAAGCCTTTGGTGATAAACAAACTCTGTTGCTGTGGGCAAGCTCAAATTCTTTCTGGTGCTTTTCCTAGAATGTATGCTTGCCCATAAGCTGCCGGCCTGGCCACTCAGGCTCTCTCTGGGAGAGGAACACATGTGCCTTCCCAGAGAAAACTCTGTTCCATTTTTAACAGCTTTGTGTATTTCCTATTGAAAGAAAAACTAAAACTTGTTAAGATTTTTTTTTTCCTAAAGTCACTGCAGGTAGTTAACAGTTTGGTTAAAAATAATTAAGCCAATTTGTTAATATGAAATTTAAACTCCTTCATAAAGAACACTAAGCTTCCAAGATAAAAGAGATTGCCTGAGTGGGGCTCTCCAGGGAGGCTTGGAGCCAGACTCAGCGGGAGGTGCTTTGTTTTGCACTGTAAATCTTCACATTTCTGCAAAACTGTTGGAAGCTGGTACCTCTGTGGGTAGTTTTGCTTATTCTTTCCGCATGTCCCTGTTCCTACTGGGAGCACTGCTAGTCACTCCTAAGCAGATACCCTACAGCTAGCTTAAAGCATTAACAGAATGCAGAGTGAACTAAATGCAGGGTGGCAGATGCTTCCAGAAGGGATGGCCAAGACAGCAACAGCACACAAAGAATGACTGAAGTGCACTGTACTCGCCACTAATAAAGATGGAACGAGAGCTACTGCCCCAGAATAGGGGAAAGCCCATTCAACTAGGCTCATTCTATTTATGCTTCTGAATCACCTGAAGTAAATTGTTTAGCTTTCCTCAGTCATAAATGCCTGTCAGAACAGAGAAAGGTGTTTGGTCTTCAAGTAGTGCCTAAGCTAACAAATGACCCAGTGCTGCTTCTGGTTGCTGCTACAAGTCTACTCCAGCATTAAGCACTAATAAGTATGTGTGCAGATACATTCATATACACTATATTGATTCATCCATCTTTCCATTCATCGCAGATGCCGTGCCTGTCTACTGCGGCTTCCCTTGTGTGAGCCACCCTGCTGTGAACACTGTAACACTGAAGCAAGCGGAGCCTGTACGCCCTCCTCTAGCCAGCTGTTGGATTAAAATAATAGAATAATTACATCATAGTTATTGTGCTAAAATGATTGATTCTGCTTTCAATAAATTTAATATATTTACTTTTTCAGTTCAAGGTCTTCAATTAAACGTTTCTGTGTACATAGTAGGTTTCCATTGCTGATTTGTAGGTAACAAGGTTCATCAGCAAATACGTGGGGTTTCTTATGTGAGGTAATCGTGTTTCTCAGCAGGACTAAATGCTCTGTGTACTTGCCTGTCTGTCCACACTCACGGGGATATGATATACACTCGTCTAAAATGCATGTGTAGAGTAAAAACAATCGAGTTTTATAGAAAGGTTTTGAAAGCATAGATTATAAGCATAGCCAACGTCTATAAAATACATGTTGCAACATTTATATGTAGATATTAGTATATCCAGTGAGAAAAAATAATTAACATCTATTGTATATTCAGAACTATTTTCAATATAAGCTAAACTGATACTCAAGAAAGGTCCTTTGCCTATTTTAGAATAAAATAAAACTTAATTTCTAATGTAAAAAAAATCACAATTTTACATTCTTTTACTCTAACAATTTATAAGTGAATTTTAAAAGTTCAAAGTTTGCCTGAAAATACGTCTACAAAACTTTTTAATAATAAAGACAAAAATACCTGCCTTTTTAAATCTAATTTAAAGCGTATTCACATGTGATAGGAGAACAGAGCATGATGGAACGTATTTTTCACATCTCTCTTGCATTTAGCACATACATCTCAATTCAGTATACATTAATTTCGAAAGCCAGAAAAAATAATTACAGTATTTTCAAATGAAAGTGAAAAATTTAGTCTAATCAAGGCTGGACACAGCGACTCCACCCCTGTAATCCAAGCACACTGGGAGGCCAATGCAGGTGCATTGCTTGAGCTCAAGAGTTCAAAACCAGCCTATGTAAAATCAAGACCCCATTTCTAAAAAAAAAAAAAAAAAAAAAATAGCCTGGCATTCTGGCAGGTGCCTGTTGTGCCAGCTACTTGGAGGCTGGTATAAGAGGATCTCTTGAGCACAAGAATTTGCTATGAGCTATGACACCCCCACACTCTACCAGGGTAACAGAATAAGTCTGTCTAGAAGAAAGGAAGGAAAGAAAGAGAGAGAGAGATGAATGTAGCGTAATCATTATAGAGTTAGACATAATCAATTAATCTAGGTGGGAAATAGTTACAACCATTCCATGTATAAATAGGTAGCACAGTATTTGTGAAACAGTATTTGTATTTCTAATAAGTGTTGCACCTAAGACTTCTCACTTGAGTAAGTATATCCTCTGTGATTTAGTCACTACAGTAAATTCAGAAGATAAAATGGTCAAGGGACTTTTTTTTTCTTTTTTATATTATATTTTATCTAAAAATATAAACAAAGATAAGGGAGATTACAAACAGTCTATAATCAATTTATCCTAAATGTAATTGATTTTAGTATTTTAAAACTTATTTATTTTTAAAAATACCTCATATGTCAGATTAATTTTTACTTCTTTTTAATTTATGATTAGCATTCCAACAAAATAAAACACCTGGATAGTCTACCAATCACTGGAAAGAATTTATTGAATATACACTAAGTACAATGTGTTCAAGAGATTGCTATAAATAGCACAAGCCCTGACCAAATGTGCATTCTTTTTGAGAAGATTAAAGAAGCATGAATGTGTATGTATCAGCACTAAATATAGCATATACAGACAGAATCATAATATGAAGTAGCACCAGATCATTAATTAGCCACTATTGTTCTGTGCTATTATACAAAAGCGCCTGTTTTGTGCACAAAACTATATTACTGATGCTGAATGATAATAAAGAAATAAAAAGGCTAGCTCTTGTCCTTAAAAAGCCAAATAACAGAACATCTTAAAGGTGTAGTGCGTACTAATAAAATATCATTTAAGTTAATCTCTTACTATCCTGATAAAGAAATGGATCAATGCACAGAACAGAATGCATATGAAAAGAAAATGACTTTAAAAGCAAGTACAAAACAGCAAATTATAAAGATGTAATCTCAGTGGGAAATGAGAAGATTCTGAAAGCAGGAATGACAAAACTAGGAGTATGATTAATTAGGAAAAACCTTTGAAGAAATGACATCTCTATTATTGTAGAAAGATTGTGAGGACACCATATCTACTTGTAATATCAAGACTGGTGGCTGGGAGGTGGAGCCAACTAGCTATGTACAAGGATTTCACAAATACTTTTATTTTCACATAGAGTAGATGAAAATACCCCCAAAGACGGCAAAGGCTATGCCCTAATCTATGCAAGGAAATGAATATAAATGGAAGAGATTTCACCAAAAATATGCCAGTCACACAATTAATAAGGTAAACAATTCATTCATCACATAAATGTAAAATAATTACAACAGGGGAAATATACCTTATTATTAATCAAAAGGGATGATAATTGAAATAATGAATTATCATTTATTTACACCCTATAGTAATAATTAAATTCCATGATTCTCAACCTTTTAAGAGTTAATGACACTAGAAATCAGATAACGACAGAGTATAAATTTAAGCAATTTCTAAAAAAACAAATATGACATTTTATGTCAAAAATTAAAAATATTTATACCTTCACTGATGGAAAACTCATGAACTTCTGATTTCAAGGTTGTTCTTTTTTAAGCACCAGAGGAGGCAAGAAAATCTTCATCTTTCTCTGCTGTGTGCCTTTTAATGAAAGGAAAAGGAATTGTTGGGTAAAATTTGGATTCAGTCAAAAGGCCAAACTTAAGGACAAGGGACCGCAAGGTTCCTCCAGGCCGCAGGTTCCCCACTCCCTATAGAGTATTTTGCATCTGTCAAATAGAGTATTCAGACACATCAAACTGTCTATAGTTATTGTCTCTACATGATGGGATTATAAATGGACTCTTTCTTCCTCATATTTGTATACTTCACAAAGTGACTTATTGAAAGTGTTCCTCATAGAATAGAAAAGTCATAAATGAGAAAATAAATTCTAAATTGGGAAACCAAATGTATGTTAAGTGAAAATGAATGAATTATAAATAGGGCAGTGAATGAAGAACTGAAATGTGGCAGGGTACAGGTAAAATATTCAACTCAAATTAAAGTCCCATTATAGGATCTAACATACAGGACTCTAACTTATGAGCTTATGGCACCAAGGGGTAACTGGCCTCTTTTATGATGTTTCAGGTGACACTGGATCCTGAAAAGAAGACATTGAACCAATGTAAAGCACCAATGCATCAATCCCAGTGTCCCTCTAAAACCTAAGGAGTATTTACACGCATTCACTTTCAGAAGTAGGAACTCACTACATGTAAGAATAGGTCATGAAAATTTTCTAAGATTCTATACTTTAAAAATGGCAACATGTGGGCAATGAGATTCTCCACTCATTATTCAGATATTCCAAAACTTTAAACTATTAGTTTTATGGGGCCTAAGTCTACTTTATGTATACATGTATTAATACTTTATAGTATCTATTGGCAAGAAATATTGCCATTTCACTACAGAAGGTATTTTCAATGTTCATTTTTCATATTGTAAAGCTAAATATAATTTGGCTGATAGTTAAAATTGGAATAATTGCCGTTGGGAAATTTCACTTACACAGTTTGTATACAAAATACATCTTCATTTAGAAGCTTAAAGTGACTTTAAACAAATATCTGATCTGATCTGTTTAAACAACTTTTATATCTCTAAGCAATCAACCAATCATGAGTACATCAGCAATGGAACTTTATTCTCTATATAGCCATTAACAATTAAAAATATATACCTGAACCATGTCACTTCCATTAACAATATCAGCCATGTGTCTTAACATTGTAAACTGTGTTCACTCCCTTGTAAAATTTCTTTTTAAGCCCTTCAAATTAAATTGACATTAGCAGGTGATGACAACCTTCTTTTTTTTTTTTTTTCATTTCTTTATTTTTTATTGTTGGGGATTCATTGAGGGTACAATAAACCAGGTTACACTGATTGCATTTTTTAGGTAAAGTCCCTCTTACAATCGTGTCTTGCGCCCAAAAGGTGTGGCACACA
>CAUYPK010128302.1:0-52683 GCA_963574355.1 Loris lydekkerianus
ATCTATATTCATTAGTGATATTGGTCTATAATTTTCTTTTCTTGTTGGGTCTTTCCCTGGTTTGGGGATCAAGGTGATGTTTGCTTTGTAGAATGTATTGTTTAATATTACTTCTTTTTCTATATTTTGGAAGAGGTTTAGTAGTATAGGTACTAGTTCTTCTTTAAAGGTTTGGCCGTAAAGCCATCTGGTCCTGGGCTTTTCTTTTAGGTAGATTTTGTATAGTTGATGCTATTTCAGAACTTGATATAGGCCTGTTCAACATTTCCACTTCGTTCTGGCTAAGTCTTGGTAGGTGGCATGCTTCCAGGTATTGGTCAATTTGTTTCATATTTTCACATTTGTGAGAGTAGAGTTTCTTGTAGTATTCGTTAAGGATTTTTTGAATTTCTGAGGGGTCTGTTGTATTCTCTTATTTAGCCAGAAATCTTTGGTACCTTTGTTGTTCTCAAGAGTTCCACAAAGACCACACTGCCAAACAAGTTAAATTTAAAGAGGAGTCCTTTTATTGAAGAGCTGGCCAGTGACTGCCTCAGTGTCCCAATATGGGGTTTCTGAGAGCAGCCCCAAGTGCTTAAGTGGTTGGGTTTCTGTTTTTGTTTTTTCCTTTTTACATATACATGTGTTTATTAGGTTTCCATTTTTTTGCCTTCATACAATTTAAAAGGCTTAAATTTTAGTAACAATAACAATGTTTAAAATAAGGACTAGAAACAAAAACCTCCTAAAGAAAGAACGAACATAAATACAACCCCATGTGCTTAAGGGGTTGGGTTTTTAAGGCTTGGTCTGCATCCTGGTTGGCACGCAGACTGTACAGGTACATCTGGGTAGGGTAGCAAGCAAGCATTGCACAGAAGCAGAATTTTGCGGTTAGTCATTCGTAATATTTCTTTGTTTAAATTTTTTCCCCCTATACATTTTAGTTTCATTTTTCCCCCCCCCCCCCCCCCGTACATCTTAGTTTCAGTACTTTCCCCACCTGGTATTATTTAAAAGTCAGTCCACGAACAGTTGGTCTATTTCCTGGTCTATTTCCCAGGAAGTTAGCCAAGGAAGAAACTTGGAGTGAACTAGAAGCAAGAAATTAATTAGTCCTTCCCCATCTATCTTGGGAGTGAACTAGACTTATTTCAATTTTTTTGAAATCTTGCAGTCTGGAAATTTGCTAGGAGTTAGCCCAGGGGTTAACTGGTATTTTTCCATTATTGCCTAGGCCTGGCACCTTTCTGCCTTAGCCGAGGCCCACTAGGCTTAACATCTTATGCATTTCATTTCTCTAACATTTTTTTGTAAGTCAAAGAAATCCATTTTCCATGTACCAAAGTGAGCAAAAATCACCTTTGATATAAGATCGCATGGGTTCTTGTTAAGAAAGTCCTTGGAAAAGTTGGGAAGGCATTCAGTCGGAATGCTGAATACTTCATGTAGACTGTCCAATTATCCCATTACCAGTGCTTGGACGACTGAGAAATGTTAGTCTTTATTAGTCCCCAACCATTGGTCATTTTTTTTGTTTTGTTTTGTTCTTGTTTTTTAACCAGACATGTCAAAATAGTCATGTGTCATGGCGCTGAAACCTTCACCTGAAACTTAAAGCTCTGGTGTTTTCCTTTTACAAATGAGCAACCAGGGACATTTTCTTTACTTTTCTCTTAAAATGAGCAGTAATTTAAGGACAGCTGAGGAGGCCAGAATCCGGAAGCCTGCCTAACAGGTCGTTTGTTTCTAGCTTTTGGAGCATTGAGACAAGTGCAATAATTGCAGCTCTCACAGTACAGACGTTTTTGTTCTTGTGCAGTAACAATGTGGGTACACATTAGTCATCCTTGCCAGCTGATACCTTACTGGCACTCCTATTTTGCTATCCTTTAAATTAACAGGCCTGAGTTAGCAGCTCCCCTTCCTCCTGGCAAGCTCAGAGCTGAGAGGTATCTGAAACTTACAGATATCAACAACAAAATGAACAACTTAGAGATGGGGGCAAACATTAATCTAAAATAAAGAAAAAAAGTTCAAAAAAATTTTTTATATTTGATACCTTCAAATAAGATGGGTTTGGGGAGAGGAAAGAGAAAATACATTTCAATAAAATTTTTCATTAGGTGGAGAAAACATAGTTGTTCAAGTTTAGATTTTCCCTGTAGTGAGACATAAATATTTTAGCAACTTCAATTGAATTGAACCATAGGAAACCTCTTTTGAGAAAGTATTCTTATTTTTATTGACAAATAAATGCACCCTGAATTTAGACCCCCAAGAGAGAGATCTGTAATGAACAATTAAGAAATCCGATGAAATTTAGAAAAACAGCTTTCAATGTTCAGAATTTTATGTAAGAAGACTGCAAAATTTCCTCAAGTTTCATCTTTAGGAATTTAAGCTAAAACCCATAACCAGGGACATTTCCTTTTATCTCCTTTCCCCTCAGTAGTAATAGTTTTGGTTTTAAGCAGCTTCCAAGTCTTAAAACCAGCTGGTGGTTGAGAGGTCACCTTGGAACCAGAGTCTTACTGTGCTTGTGGACCTCCCGTGGGCTGCTCTGAAAGCTTATTGTGAGGAGGGTATGACTGCAAAGTAGGCTTAAGCTAATGACATGATAATTATAGCCTTAAGTCTGCTCTAGGTCACCTTCAAGACTATATTGTACCTGTGCATTTTGGCCCATGGGCCACAGAGTCTTCTACATCCTTTTGCAGTTGGTGTGCTAAGTACAGATTGGTAGACAGGTAGGGTGTTCCCTCCACCCCCAGTGTGAGCGATTGGGATTTAGGTGAGTGGCACTGATATGGGGCCTGGCGGTTCCACCCTCATCTTTTTTCCCTAGGAGAGCTGGAATTCTAAGCATCTACCTAATAGTAAGTAGGTTTTCTACTAATTTAGTCATTTTCTTTCTTATTTGTTTTGTGTTTTTATTGTGCTCAGTGGCATACATTGGTGATCAATAAGTAAATTCATCATCCAATATTTGTTGATAGGCACTGAGGATAGGGGAAAAACGTATGGGCTTGGGCAGTCAGAAGACCCAGATTGAAGTCTCACCTTGCTGTTCTCTGCTTGTGTAAATCTCTTATCAATTCCCTAATGTGCACAGTGGTGAAGAAAACGAGGAAATTGTGCTTTTTATATAGTGAAAACTATAAAGAGCATAAGTAGATATTTTAAACATAAAATTAAACAGTTAAGATCTTTGATACATATTATTGGAAACATTTTTGAGTGGTTCCCAAAGTGTGGTGACAGACCAGCAGCATCAACGTCACCTAACAACTTGCAAGACATTTGAATTTAGGGGTCTCATCCTCAATCTACTGGGTCAGCAAATTTGAGAGACTCTCGGGTACATCGGAGTCACTTGCAGGGCTTATTAGCACATAAATTGCTGAGCCCAGGCTTTGAGTCTCTGATTTGGTAGCTTTGGGATGTGGCCTAAGAATGTAGATTTCTAGCAAATTCCCAGGTGATGTTGTGGCTGCTGGTCTGGGGACAACACTTGCGGAAACTCTACCCTAAAGGGAATGGTGAGCTGAGGTTGCAGATCAACAGTCATTATTCACCTGGGGCACTTACCAATTCTCAACACTGCTGGAGGCTCACATTCTAGGCCTAGTAGATAGCAGAAGGCATTTGCTATGTAACAGGTACATAAAAATAAGAGAGACCTTGTTGTTTGTGCAGGTCTACAGTGGCAATATTAGCCACCTGCACAGCTGTATATTTGAAGCCTGAGGTGCTAGAAAATGTTGGGCTCCCAGTTAAACCTCTGGAGCACTGTGGCATATGCACAGAGCTAATCCTGAAGAAGGCAGAATCTTACCAAAATTTCAACCACTTTACTATATATGCCTAAGAGAAAAAATGGGAGACTGTCGCTGATGGAAGATGTTACCTGGAAATTCTGCTTTCCTTTTGTACACAATGGTTGGCACAGAATAAAAAATTATGAGATGTGAGAGGAGGTAAGACGATATCATCACTATCCCAAAGAAAATATACAAACAATAGATGCAGACTAATTCGTGTGAAATAAACATAATTAAATTTGTAGTGAGAGGGAAAGAGTGAGATGGATGTGGGTATAAAAGGCAACACAAGGGGTCACTGTAGTGATGGAACTATTTGGTATCTCAACTTTAGGGGTGAATCTATGAACATACAGAAGTACAAAAATGGTGTAGAGTGTACTACAGCCCCCCTCCCACATACACACATGAGTACAAGTAAAAGTAAAGAAATTTGAATAAGATTAGTTGATTATATTAATTTTGTATATTGTAGCAATATCAGTATCCTACTTGTGATATTATACTATTTGTAATGTATTAGATATTACAATTGGCAAGGACTGAGAAAAGCGTATGAGGTATTTCTCTGTATTAGTTCTCATAACTACATATGACTCTACAATTATCTCTATGAAAATTTCAAATAATAAAAAAGCATTCCTCATCTTCATGGCACTGGATTAGGCAAAACACTTTACACAGAGCATAAACAAAATTAGACATAAAATTAATGTACTATAGTTAAATTAGAAAATTTTGTTCATCCCCCCCAAAATTTAGAAAGGCAGAGTAGAAGATATTTGTGGTATGTGACAAACAGCTCATATCCAGAATTAAATAAACTCTTACAAATCAATAACAAAATGCCAATAAACAATAGAAAAAATGGGCAAAATACCTGAACTTTATTAAAAATGATATCCAAATATACAAAAATATTAAAAAGTGCTCAACATCTTTGGTTATTAAGAAATTACAAAGGAATATCACAAAATAACCATTAGAAGGCTAAAAGGAAAAAACAAAAAAAAACCTCATGTTGGTGAAGATGGGGAACAAGCTGGTGATAATATGAATTAGCATACCCACTTTGAAAAGCTATTTATTAAAACTGAAAATGTATATATTTTGTGACATAGAAATTCCACATCTAGGTATATTCTAAAAGATGTTTGCACATATGTGTACCAAAACATAGATACAAAAATATTCATAGCAATACTTTACATATGAGCCCCAAACTGGAAGTGATTTAGGAGTGTGTTAGTGATGGATAAATATGGAATACTCTACTAATGACAGTAAGAGAGCTACAAATTCACATGTTTGACCCTCAAATACAATGTTGAAAAAAGGATGACAGACACAAAAGAATACATACTACAGAATGACATTTATATAAAGTTTAAAATAGGCCAAACAAAATGAAACAAAAACTTTGCTATAGTGTTAGACATCAGTCTTAGGGGATAGTGACCTGAGACCTGCAAGAAGACATTTCTGTGGCTCTGATAATGTCCTATCTCTTAATTTGGTTGCTGATTTTCTTGTAAAAAATCATTGAGAGATAATGAGGTTTTATACAGAGGGGGCCAAAAAAATGTATACACATTACAAGAAGGGAAAATCTGTATTAAAATTGTAATGCTGAAATCACTTTTAACTTCTGCGATTACCAGAAGTGCTCAAATGTGACTTACATACATCTTTTTTTTTTTTTATCAGTGTATATTGAGTATTACAGTTTTAATACGGTTTCTTCCTTTCTTAAAATGTGTATGTGAATACATTTTTGACACCCTCTTCTATATGTTATACTTTAATAAAAGTTCACATTAAAATGAAATACACATTAAATTAAAATATAAAATGAAATATATTTCAATGAAATAGAGAAAAAGAGGAAAAAAATAACAGAACATTTCACCAGAGAGTTTGAATTTCTGGAATGAATCTAATAGATATTCCAGCAAGGAAAATACAAAATCTGAAATTAAAAACTAAGTGGATGAGTTTGATAGCCTTGCTACTGAGGAAGACATGACTAGTTACATGTCAGTAAACATAGGCCAAAGCACACAATGTAAACTGAACAGATATAAAGGCATTGGTGACCATTAAAAAGGATGGAGACCTCACATCTTTTATGTTAACCTGGGTGGAGTTGAAACATATTCTTCTTAGTAAAATATCCCCCAAATGGAGGAGCAAGAATCCAATGTGCTCAACACAAATATGAAGCCAGTAGACGATCTAATACGTGCCCACATAAGAGAAAAACTCAAATCAATTCGAGGTGGGGGGCAAGGGAATGAGGGGCCAGAGAGAGGAGAGGCAGGAAGGGGAAGTATGCGCTCCCACTTAATGGGCACAATGTTAGGCGGTATGGCACACTTCTTGCGGGTGGTACACAATTATAAGAGGGACTCTACCTAAAACATGCAAACATTATAACCTAATTCTTTGTACTCTTATATTAACCTGAAACAACAAAAAGAAAAGCATAGGTGTTATGTGAAAATCTCCCTAAAGCCTTACATACAACTAGAGTCAAAGAAGAGGAGGGGAGAAGAGACTAGGGCAGAGGTAAAGGCTGAGAATTTTTCAGTTCATGAGACTTCTTAATGTCTAGGCTCATAAAACATAGATAATCCCTATTGTAATAAAAACAAAAAGTCACATCATTGTAAAACTTTTAAATATCCAAGACAAATAGAGAATCTAAAAAGCAGACAGTGGGGGAAAAAGAAGCATTACCCTCAAAGAAGTAACAATATTACTAACATTTGACTTCTGGACACATGACTTCTGGACTCAGAAGAAAGCAGAGTGACTTCTCTGAAGTACTGAAGGAAAATGAATGATGATTTAGAAATTTATACCCAGTGAAAGTATTCTTAAAAATTAAAATGAAACAAAGATATTTTCGCACAAAATCCAAACAGAAGAGAGTATGCCAATGGCTGATAACCATGTGAAAATGGGGTTACCATCATTAGCAGTTATCAGTCTTAATAAGATATCATTGCATAGCCACTGGGATGGATTAATAAGGAACTATAGAAAATCCTATGTATGTGTCACAAAAATGTGGAGAAACAGGAATTCACACACACTGTTTATGAGAGAATAAATTGACAAAAAACTTGGAAAACTGTTTAGAAGTTTCCATTAGTGCTCTAAATTCACATACTCTATGAACTATCAGTTCCACTTGTAGGAACAGAAATGATCATATCAGCACTATATGCCCAAATTGGAAACTATGTAACTGTCCATAAATAGTAACATGAATAATCAAATGATACAAAAAATTATGCATTGTTTAAGCATAGGGATATGTTTTGAGAAATGCATTGTTAGGAAATTCATTGTTGTGCAAACATAATACAATGTACTTACAGCACACCTAGATGTTATAGCCTACTATACACCTGCATGGGCATAGCTTATTGCTCTTAGGCTACAAACCTGCACAGTATGTTACTGAATTGAATACTGTGATTAATTGCAACACAATGATAAGCATTTGTGTATCTAGACATACTTACATATAAAAAAGTACAGTAAAAATATGACAGTATAACTGTATGGGACCAGCTTGCATACATGGTCCCTCATTGACCAAGACATCATTGTGTGGTACATAACTATTTACCTAAGGGAATACCATATAACTACATTAATGAATAAATTACAACTATGACTAAGATAATAAATGACTCTCACAAATGTAAATGTTCAGGAAAAGAAGCCACACACAAGAGTACATGCTGTAGGGTTCTACTTATGCAATTTACAAGTACATGTAAAACTAATCTATCTTATTTTGAAGTCAGAATGGAGATTATACCTGGGAATGGGTGACAACAGGTAGTCTCTTTGATGATGTGGTAATATCTTGTATCTTTTTTTTTTATTCTGAGGTAGAGTCTTACTTCATCACCCTCAGTAGAGTGCCATCATCCTAGCTCACAGCAATCTCGAACTCTTGGGCTCATGAGATCTTGTCTCAGGCTCCCAAGAAGCAGGGACTACTGGCGCCCGCCACAACACCTGGGTAGTTTTAGAGATGGGGTCTCACTCTTGCTCAGGCTGGTCTCAAACTCTGGAGCTCAGGCAATCCATCGGCCTTGGCCTCCCAGAGACTTAGGATTTTACAGGCATGAGCCACCACCCCTAGCCAAGTAATACCTTGTTTCTTGATCTGAGTGTTGGCAACATTAATATGTTTAGTTTTGTAAAATGTATTGAGCCGTACAATTATGAGTTTTTTAATATGCATTTCATACCTAAGTAAAGAAATAATTGAGATTTATGTAAAAATGAATAGCTTTAAATATTAATAAATAATTAAGAATTATATATAGAAACCCTATGAAAATAAAAATGTTCAACAACAACAAAACTAAACTGAAAAGGAGCAACAAAAAGTTTCTGATGGAGTTTTTTATTTAATCCTAGCAATCCTCAATATGAAGCATAGCAGAGATAATTGCAGCCTGGGATTTTCTTTAACTAGTTATTAATTCAAATTCATAGATATTAGGTGATATGTGGTGTGCCAGTTTGAAGCTTTTCTATATTTGTGGCAGGAAATTACATAATTAATTGATCTTTATGGGGAAATCTACAGTTATACACTTGTTTAAGGAATTGTGGCCTATACAGATTCCATAAATGGGCCAAGAACACAATATTTTAGACCCTTTTATACATTAAAGTATTACTTATTTGATAAGAAATAGCTATATGAAGTTGCCAATATTTTACCATTTTTGACCTAAGGAGCTGATATAGGGTTCAACATAATAGCAGCCAAACCCTGTCATTGATTTTGTACGTGCTTAATGAGGGTTCCATCTGCTTATAGATGTGTTCTAATTACATTTGACATGAGAAAAGACATGTAAGACTCATGCAGTCCACTTATTTCTTTTTGAAACTATAACCTGAGGTTTATTGTCAAAAAATGAGGACGTTACTCCCTTGTTAGAAGAGTCTAAGATCTAATCAAGTTTTGGTTGATGAACATGGTTCTTCTTTTTATGCTGTACTTACTAACCGACATAGAGCCACCTTGACTTATTTTCTCTAAAACATAAGCATCACAATTCCAGTCCTAGAAATCTTCTCCTTTGCTCTTACTAACATAAATAAACTGAGACAACCTAAACCTCAAGCTAAGCCTTTGGGTTCTACTTGGCAGAAAATGATTGCCAGTGGGTTCTAGAGGGGGTTCAGTGACTTGGTGCCTAATGGTCTACTGCCCTTGGAGTATTCACTGGAGGTGTTGAAACATTCATGATGAGTCACGACATTTAGACCTGAGGATGTGGTAGGGTATGAATAGTTGTATCATTTTAAATTATTTATTGTAAATCATTCATTTTTTTTGTGAAGGTACCAAACTGTTTGAACCAGAGGGAAATGATATTCTTCCAGTAATTCAACTGAACTGTCAAACAAGAGTTGAACTTACTACTCTGAGGGGAAACATAGTCTCTGGCTCTTCTGAATTACCTAATTTTTTTTTCTATAATGTTATCATCTTTTCTTGGAGAGTTGGTTTATCTGTCAAGGGTGCCACTAGGAATAGAATAGGAAAATCATGGACAGGGCCCTGGGAGAGCCATGCACAGTGTATGGGTTCAACTCTCAGAGACTAATGAACAGGCTTCCTTGATACATATCTCCTTTGTTCCTGAGTTTGCTATTGCAATTTTAAAATAAGAAGCAAAAGAGGCAATATTATTTTGGAAAGTTACCAGAGAAGAGAATAAAATAGGGAATGAAAAGTCAATTCAAAGTCCAGTGACAAAAAATTGTACTTCTGCATGGAGATAACTGAGGAACAGCAGAAGTAAGGGCGTATGATTTGCAGGTGTAAGGCACAGCTGTATTCTCGGCACTGAAGTTCACAGCAGGGGAGTCCCACAGTGTTGAGAACTGAGTCCCCAGATCAAATGACCACAGCCAGAAAATTACAGATAAAAAACCCTTTAGGGAAATGCCTCTGGATTTCATTTGAACAATTAATAATACATGATGGAGAGATTTTAATCAAGCTTAAGCAGATACAGCTGGGCTCTCAGCAACGCAACCATTATGCCCAAAAGAAGCTGTCAATGACTTTTCCCATTAGCCACTGGTTTGCTCCATTTGTTACTAACTCCTTCAATTATAGTGGCTAGTTGAAGGTTTATTATATTGTAAATCAATGTAGGTCATGGTTATAATTTTTAAAAATGTACCCCCTTAGATGAGGAAATAATCACTTTATTTTCAGAAATATCATTTTTCATTTTATACCTAAAATATAAACATATATGCCTTTTTCTAAAAATAGCATCAAGTAGCCTCAACCTTAGGCAATGAAAACTTCTTATGTTGTAAATAACCCAACTTCTTTTTTATCCAGGACTAAAGTTGAACCTTTCTATTCCAAAGCAAATTTATTGATAAATGTATTTCTTCAGGAGCAAAAGAGAACTTCTGGTCACCATAGTTACAACCATCCCTTATCCACAAAGCAAGAGAAATTTGAGGCAGGAGAGAACAGTATTTGAAGATATTAAGTATCCCTCTATTATTTTATTGAGAGGAGTTTTATGGTTTCTGAATGCAAACTAGTCGAAGAGAGAAACTAAGCAACTTAAAAAGTATCTGAATATCTGTAGCAAATATACTCCTGTCTGCAGGTAATTTATAAATATGTAGCTCATTTATACCTTGTTATATATACCTATTTGCTCTTTTCTTGCACTATTGCCTAAATTAAATATTAATACATAAAGCTTAGAATATTTCCTATTTCATCTATTCAAAGTCATTTTTCTACCAGTTATCATTGAGGTCTATAATGGTTTTATAGAGATGCTACAACAATTTACTACACACTGGGTGGCTTATAACAAAGGGAATTTATTCTCTAACAATTCCAGAGGCCAGAGAAGAGGAATCAACATGTGGAAAGAGCCAAGCTCCCTCCTAAGGCTCAAGAGGAGAATCCTCCTTGCCTATGTTGCTTCTGGTGGTTCTAGGTATTCTGTGACTTGTGACAGCATAAATCCAATCTTCATATAGGTTCTCCTTTTATCTGTCTTTTCCTCAACTGTCTCTTGTAAAGGATTTAAGGCCCACCAAAACAATGCAAGATGATCTAATTTGAAGATTATTCACTTAAATATATCTGCAATGACTCTTTTCCCAAGTAAGATAACATTCATAAGCCCTGGGCATTCATAGCACAGACATATACTTTGGGGGCTATCATTCAACGCACTGTGGTAGTATAACTGGGGTTATTTGGTGTTACCTGAGAGTGTGTGTGTGTTTGTGTGTGCATATGTGTGTGTGTGTATACACATACATAGTATAGAGGAAAGGAAAGAGGGCTAAGGACATTTAAAGAGAGACATTTAAACAGAACTGATTAGGCAGCACAGAGCCAGTGGTAAGAGGCATTGATGCAGAATTTAGGCATTCATGGCTATATATTAATGCTGTAAATTTAGTAAGTCAATGTAATCCCTGCCCTCAGGAAGCTGATGACCTAAATGGCATAATCTCCAATTGCCATGAGTCACTCAAAATATAACCTCCCAAGTTTATTCTTTTGCATCTCAATTTTCCTCTTTGGCAATTACTAATGTCAGTTATTTCTAACTCAGAAAACTACAAAGAAGTATTAAACTAGTGGGCAACCATGTGATCTTGAACTTACCCCATCTTCATTGGAAGGTGTCCAATATAGAAATACACCAAAGGTCTGAGAGTCCTTTCAGTCATTTTATATAAATAAATCAGCTAAAAAATTAATCCCTGACTTTCCAGTCAACAACCTTAATATTTAATCTAAATCATCTTGAAGATAAATTATCATAGTAATATTAATTATAACATAATTTCTTGAGAACACAAATCAAGTGCTTCATAAAATCATTCAAGTTCATTAAGTTCAAAGTCTACATAATGCAAAATTTCATGGAAATGCAACATGTTCTCACTGATCTTGTTTTAAAAAATAAGATGTCTATACTAGAGGAATACATTCCTACGATATTTACAATTAAAAGAAATTCCGTAGCAAAGGGTTAAGATAAGAACATTACATATGCTCTTAATGCAAATGATGTATTTAACTAAAATAATTTTAAAAACTAATTAATACTTGCTTTACTTCTATCCTAGGGCTATTTTGTGAAAAGGATAATGCATGGAAAAGGTTTGTATTCAATTAGTTAATGCTAAATGTGCAGTGTTTATAGCATTTTTATTAGTAGTAGAGAAATTGTGAATTTTTTATGATTATTTGATGTTTAAAGGAATATTTGGTTTTGTGAAATTGATAACAGCTCCTGGAGAAAGTAGGATATGGGTCACTCTATTTCTATGGGCAGGTATTTCTCAACGTTTTCTTTTGTTTTTCAACATTCAGACACATAAACCCATACATACATAATTTCCATGATGATTTTAAGGTGGTAATGTTTCTGGCAACTATTCTTGGGTTAAAAAAAAAAAAAACAAGAAAGAATGGGGAAAGAGTTATCATTTGAAAGAGTTAATAATGGGGTTATTAACTTTGGGATAAAAGCACTGAGAGCATGAAGTAACTTGTTAGTCAACCAAAATGAGAAGCAACAGGTATTTTGCTTAAAGAAATAGATAAGAAAGTGGTCGATTCCAGAGCGTTATTGAGAGTCTAATACATACTGTCAGTTCACATGCTGTATCAGCCTGGGACAGATCCCAAGAGGTTTCCAATGTCCAGGCTTTAAAAATATAATAGATTTTTCTCTGGTTTTTCTCAGGTTATATAAATCTTTTGTCTTTTACTAAAAATATAAATAAGCATCATTGCAAAAATAAGGAGTTAAAAAAATAAAATCAGGAAGTCATCCCAAATATTACCATAGCAGAAAAAAAAAAAAGTAGATTCAATTTTACTCCTTCTCAATTCTCTAATCTTATAAGATAGGCACCTTTATTTACTATAAAGTTATTTCATTTAAGAATATAATAAGTATATATTTTCATTTAGTTACATAAGGTAAGGCTTTATCTTAACACTTTAAAAACACTTTAAAAGTTACTTTAAAAATCAGGATATTTAATTGAATTGATAATTTATTTGACTATTTATTATTTGAATTAATTTATTTGAATAGAAATATTAGTTTTCAGTCAATCAATGAATCATAACAGCAATGTATTTGAAAGAAACCTTTACAAGCCAGGGACCTTAAACATTATTACTTCTTTTTAAATTTAGATCTTAGCTCTCTGTAGCTATTGTATTCTTTTCCATGTAATTTTTCTCTTAAGTCCTTAAACATTCATTTGTCATTTCTTCATTCCTTCAGTACATTTTAAGACTCCACCTGAGGTATTATTAATTGGAGAAAGAAACTAATGAAAAATCAAAAACTCACAGCAATCGGCGATCAGATTTTCAAGTGAGCTGAGAGAGAATAAGAGTAAAGAGACATCGTTGTAATTTTGGATAGACATAAGTGTTTTGAAGAAAATAAAATATAAACATATAGAGTGATAGGAGGCTCTGAATGATGTATTGACAGGGAGAGGCTTACGTCTGTCTTACTTCTAGGAGCAATCTACCGCCCACATCCAAGTTCTCAATTTAAAGGTTAAATATAATCACCTGTTTTTTCCTGGAGGCTGTGCAGAAGAACAGAAGATAATAAATAGCCCAGCAGAGCTATTCATTTAGAATTAGGAAGTGGATCAATGTTGATGACTATAGCGCCTTGGAAAAATATTTTAAAAATAAAAAGCCAGTAATCTCAAAGCACCAATGGTGACTAACAACAAAGTTTTTCTGCTTTCTCATCTCTTACATTTTATTAGAAGCTGTTCCCTCAGAGCCGCCAGCTACAGGAGGGATGAGCGGAGAATGGAGAATGACTTATTCTTTGAATATATCCTGCCATTATCAAAGCACCATGCCCGTCTGAATCTGAAATTGCTGGAGGTACAGGGTAAGCAGTCACTCTTCTGCACATTTAAGTGATGAGATTATTAAGGAGCACCCTATCTAAATGGATCTTACTGTCAAAATTGGAATTAAGTATTCCCGTCTTTTATGTCTTATAATAAGTGCCTGTTCCCACCATGACTTTTCAAACCAAAGTAATTTCATTTTCTATCTTGATAGTATCATTACCGTAAAATTAAATTGCATTAGATTTTTAACTCCCTGAGACCAACCTTGAGTTTGCCTCCTATAACTTCAGACTGGCCTTCACACTGAATGACGCTGTGGACTTCAGCTTGCTTTGAGATGTGTCTTTGTCGTCTTAATTTAAGGCAACAATCTATTTGAGACTGAAAACTACGGATGAGTTTTTGTTTTCTTTGCTCACTTGCTCTCCAGTTTTCTATCTGGAAAATTACTCTGGTATTTGATCATGGGTAGCAATTGTGCAATAAAAGCAAAAGATTTCATATCATGAAAGGGGCTGCTGCTAAAGGTCTTAGAGTCACACACGCCTCTGCATATGAAAATGAGAATCATGTGTGCATAACAAGGCGTTTGGCTAAATAAAGACTCTCGTAGGCCACCATCACTACCTTGATGCGCTCTGTATACCCTGGGCAGAATGGCCTTCTCTCTCATAATGTTCCATACATTTCATTTTCAATGCCCAAGTATAAGATTTAGGTGCTGAGATCTGCTTCTGCAATTTATATGACCCCAAGAGAAAGAACTTGAATCCCATCTAGGAGCTTGACGACGCACACTACATAGGTCTAAAAGAAGCTGGGCACTTGCTCAGAAGAACAAACACAATCTCTTTGAATGAACAAGAGTCTGCAGAAGTAGGCCAGCAGGATTTCAGAGAGAGCATTTCTCCAGGCGGCTGTTGATCAGACAGTTTACCTCTATCCATCCCCTCCTGTTTCCCAGCCAACCACTAAAGAGAATTTCTGTGATCTGGGAAGGGTGAGTCCTGCATAGGAGAATGAATGATTCAACCTACCCTGGGCTAGAGCTGCAGAAATCTATGAGGGAATTGCCAGAAGGAAATTTTAGGCAGAAGAACCTAGAGATCCTGAAAACATAAGCAGAAAGAGAGTAATAAAGAGCATATCAATGGCTCAGCTAGCAGAAAGGAGCAGAGGGTGAGCACCAGAGCCCCCCAGGACAGCAGGGGAGGACAGCACAGACAGCAGGGCTGCGAGGTTAACTGTGTGTGAGGCCTCCACTACTGCCCACTGTACATCCTACCCACACCATCTCCCACTGAGTTCTTGTGGGTTAATGTCCTTGTTTATCTGAGACTCTCAAACTGATAGAAAAGAGAGAACATTTTTATTACACTTGGAAATTCTCAGGAATATTGAAGGAAAACAATTACAGAAAAATATCGATGTTTTCTGCTTATCAGGTTGACTAAGAGCCCAGAGCAGAGAGATCTGGAGTCAAAATTTGCTGTCTTCCATAAAGACATAATTTTTCTTCATTGATTTTTGAGGTTAGGCGCACTATAAACCCAGATTACACATGGGTAACATCACAAAGACTTGTCCATCTATTATTACCTTTTCTCTGACAACTCTGCAAACTGAACGTGCTGGTATTTTTATCCCCTTTAATGATGAAGGTTCAGAGAGGTCTCTGAGGTGATATCCCAGAAACTTTCAACTTTAATTGCATATACTGTGAATTCTGTGCTTAATTTTGGTATTTTCCATGTTTGTTCATTTATCTCAATTCTTGGTACTCATATGAATTTATATGGTCTGCCTCATCTTACATCAGTATAAACTTTTTTGATTGAAAATATAGTAATAGAACTTACCATCCTCTCTATTAGAAATGTCTAGAATGAATTTTTCATCTATTTCCTAAATTTTTATTGGTTTTATTGATTTTTTTTTCTAGGAAATAAAAATAAGACATGTTGAAATCCATAGAATCATATCATAGTTGCTTTTTTTTTAATTTGAAGGGAATTTTAGGGGTCGTCTTCCTAACCTCTCAGTCAGTGAGAAATCTTTCTGGTGAAAACAGAGCAAGGGCTTAGCCTTTAATTCAATCAGTTTTTAATGTTGCTCTGTCTACAGTCTAGAAATTGTGTCCATTTCAAGGGACATTTTAAAAAGTCAAAACAGTACTAAAGCTCTCCCCTTATTTCCATATGATACGAGCTGAGCAGAATACCTTCGTGTTTTTTTAGGAAGGAAAAACTAATGAGAATTTTACCTGAGAAGGACCAAAAGGTAGGAACCTAAGTAATACTGAATATTTAGTAAAAAAGAATTTGTTTAAATAAATCCCCTAATCAGTTTTACATTATATATGGAGTTGCTCATCATTTATCTGAGTTAAATGTCTGAAGACCAACCACCTTTGGTCCCTTGGTCAGTACACTGAGGGATGTGTTGTAAGGCCCATGAAGCACCTGTTAGATACTAAAGTGTTCTCAAAGATTTTGAGACAGTAGTGTCAACTTTTTGCTTTATATTCTAGGATTTGCGGTATAAATCCCAGATAAACGACAGCTAACCTTATAGAGTAGTTTCTGCATAGCAGGCACCATTCCAAGCCCTTTACAAGTATTTTTTCCCTACCCCTATAAACATGCTAGGAGGTATTAGCGAATTCATTCTGCAGGTGGGGGAAGGGAGTCACAGTCACAGAAACTGGGAATGGCAAGCCAGGATTTGAACCCAGATCCTCAAGCTCCTCAGCCCATGCTCTTGACCTACCTGCTGTTTTGAACTGAAGTCTTGGACACTAATTTTGGATGTGGTTTACTACTGTACTTTTGAATAATTAAGCCATCTTCATTCATTCATTGATTCCAAATTATTTCTTAGGAGTGTTTGGGCCCTGGATAAACACAGAGACTTTTCTCTTGAGCAGTGCAAGTTCTGGTAAGAAAGTTGGAGAAGGAAAGCCCGGATCACAGTGCTGTGGACAAGTACTATGAGCCTGCGGCGCAAAGGCAGCCAACTGAGGGCAAAGGAAAGAGGCGCTAGACCTCAGAGAGTTGGGGAGGCTGCCTGGTGGGGGAGGTTTGTGAGGAGTTTGGAAGGAACTTGAGAATAAAGTTAGGTAAAGAGAGTGCAGAGGGGATTCTAGACAGTAGTACCAACCTGTGTGGTGGAAAGGAAGCATGGACAAGCAGGAACGTTAGGGAAACAGCAATGGTTGGTTTGCCCAGGACAAAGGTATCTGCAGCAGTGTGGTAGGAGGTGAAATGACAAGAGAGGCAGGACCACATTGCTTATATTATATACATCATATTTTATCATGTTATATTAATTATATCTACGTTATATACATTATACTACATATGTACATTATATTACATCATATATATAATATATACATTATGGCTTCATATTGATCGCTTCATTAAATCCTTGTAACTGTCAAACATAGAGGACATTGCTATTCCATTCTACATATAAGAACACTGAGATGTTACCTTGTTTAGCCAAAGTCGTACAGACAGGATTTGAGCCAAAGTAGGAGTATTCTAGAACTCATGATCGTTATACTGTAGCTTACTGACAATCTCATAAAGATCTTTGCTCAGAGCTAATGAGATTAAACTCTCTGGAGTGTTTCAGTAGCAGACACACCCAGTGACTGCCTCTTGATAAAGAAGATCCCTCTTGGTTAATTTCCTTTATGCTTTAGCTTAATTTGCCCAATAATAAAGCTGCAATTTATTTTCTTACTATTTGCCAAGTATAAAATAGTCATATATATAATTTCATTTAATTTGTACCTACAACAATGAATAAGCAGGTGCTGATAAATTAAGTGATGTTAGAGAAAATAACTCATTAATGCTATACAGCTACTAGCGTTAAAGTCAAAATTCAAACTCAGCTCAACTGATCCTGAAGCATTAATTCTTTTGCTATATTCTTTGTTCAGATGGAGCTGGAACATATTCTTCTTAGCAAAGTATCTCAGGATTGGAAGAAAAAGTATCCAAATGTACTCATCCCTACTATGAAGCTAAATTATAGCTTTCACATGAAGGCTATAACCCAAGGGGCCAAGGAAGGGGAAGGGAGGGGGGAGGTTTTGGTGGAGAGAGGGCAATGGGTGGGGCCCCATCTATGGTGCATCTTAGAATGGGCACAGGCGATTGCACTAATGTACATAACTATGATTTAACAATTAAAAAAAAGCAAAAAACAAAACAAACAAAAAATCATTGTAACTGTGCAAGTTGTGTTGCAAAAAAATATATATTTGGGAATAAAGGGTCATGATTTTAGACAACCACTTCTAGCACTCAGGTTTTCAGGTGCTATTTAATTGGCACTGCTAAAATAGAGAAACGTGGAGAGCTTAATTAATGGGTATTTTACTGTTGTTTAAACATTTATAATCTTGTTTTCTTGGAGTGAGTTCTCATCAATTTATGATGTGATTCCCTTGCAGCTAAGCAAGCTAAGTCTTTTTAAAGTGACCTCAAAATGTGAAGAGCTACACCTCTTTGTTTTCATTTCTTCTTTGTTGTTTTAAAAAAATGATTTGTGAAGTGCTAAACTTCTCAGATTTTCTATGACTATTTCAATAAGAATTAAAGTTTTTCACCCTTGCATTCGTTAGGTGCACAGGGGTTCTGAGTAGTTCATACCTTAATGGTAAAACCTCCAGTCCTTTAGACATTTTCAGTGAGTACGAAGAGCCTTGTTAAAAAAAGTAATACTTTTTTTGTTGATCAAATCTCTTTGGTGTAAGTCATCACGCTAGAGCAGTTAAAGGAAATTAGTCTACATTTAAATTTTATTCCTAGATTCACTAGCTACTGGTTTTAGTTTCCTTCTTTATAAAATGGATATAATAATCATAGCTACCTCATGGGGTGAATAGGAATATTAAATATAAAAAATGCATATCTTAAAAAAACAAAAACAACTTAGTGAAAGCTGTCAAGGAGGAAGGGGAGCTACAGACTTCCTCACTAGCCCCTGTCACACCTGCTTTGACTTCTCCCTTATTTCTCCAGCATCACATTTCCACGCCAGCTTGCTCTATCTTTTAATTAATAATTGTAGATATATTGTTGGTTTTGTTTCTTTCCTTACCACTTGCTATGATTGGAATGTGTGCCTTCAAAATTCAAGTGTTACCAAAGCAATAGTATTCAGAGGTAGAGTTTTAAGAAGTGATTAAGCTCTGAGGGCTCCTCCCTCAAGAACCAAATTAAGGCACTTACCATATTTTTCTGTGGATAATGCACAATTCTTGCCCAAACTTTTTAGGGAAAAATAGGATGTCCACTACATATGGGTAGTACTATAAGGTGCCTCAAAAGTCACCATACACATAGAAAATGGGAAATTGTACTTGAACATACCTTTGTTTACAAAATATTCATCACAAAATTTTACCAGAAGAGGTGGGCAACACGTAGAGAATATTTTGTAAATAAAACAAGTCCCTAATTACCAACACACAAAAATTTAAATTAAAAAAGAAAACTAAAGTTTTTTTTTCCAAAACTATGGGCCAAAAACATGAGTGTGCATTATACAGGAGCACAGTATGCATGGCAAACTACGGCATGAGAGGAGCTTCCCGTAGCATATTAGCTCACCACTTGCTTTCTGCTATCTGCCATGTGATGACGCAGCAAGAAGGCCCTCCTCAGATGCTGGTGTGCCAGTGTTGGGCTGTTTTTCAGCCTCCAGAACTGTGACAAACAAATTTTCGTTCTTTATAAATGACCTAGTCTCAGGCACTCTGTTATAGCAGGAAAAAATGGACTAATACATCACTTAGAATGTTTTCTTCTTCCCCTTTGTGGTATTGCCTTAACCTAGGCCTGATCCTAAGTTTGGTAATAAAATAATTGAGTGACTTCGGGCAAATAAGTCCATCTAGACCTCATTTTCAAAATCAGAAGTGTGTAGAAATGATTTCCTTGGTGTCACTGGCTTTGTAAATTGGAGTATCTGTATAAATGAGGCTATGATAATTTATTCTCTTAAAATATTGAACTCTTGGCCAGCACTGTGGGAGGGTAAAGCAGGTGGATTGCTGGAGTTCAGGATGTGAGACCAGCCTGAGCAAGAGCAAGACCCCATCTCTACTAAAAATAGAAAAAACTAGCCAGATGCTATGGTGGGCATCTATAGTCCCAGCTACTCAGGAGGATGATGCAGGAGGATTGCGTGAACACAGGTGTTTGAGGTTGTGAGCTATGATACCACGGCACTCTGTGCAGGGCGACAGAGTGAAACTCTGTCTTAAAAAAAAAAAAAAAGAAAAGAAATCACTGATTCACCACACGGAGTCTCACTTCCCTACCCCAATATCAATATCAAAAGTAGGTCTCAACAGTTATTATTAATAATCAGTTAGATCAATTTTATGTGCATGAGAGAGCATTGCCTGTACAGCTTTAAATGAAGTGAAGAAACAGTGTATCTTCCTTGCCTGGATCCTGGCACCAGGAAAGGAACCCACACACTGACGTGCTTCCGCTCTGGGCAATATCCGAGGAGCCCAGGGCTGAGCAGCAGTCTGCACTGCCTACCTGACATATGTGCCCCCCCTCTGGGGTGCAGCTGAGTCCTAGAGAATTATTTTTTAAAAAACGCTGCAGTTGGTTTATTCTCCTTCCTTCATAGACCAGCTGTCTATAAATACTCATTAATATTTGGTGCCAAAATAAATTACAGGGGATGTTAGCAAAATAAGGTTAAGAATGGAGCTAGGCTCCTACATCTGAAATCATCTCTTGGCTTCATTAATCTGGGGCAAAGTAATTCACCTCTTTTCTGTGGTGCAGTTGCCGCTTCTTGTAAGGGAGGATGATGATAATACTTGCTGCGTAAGGCTACCGCAGGATTAAATAGGGTAAAATGTGCAGAATGCTTAGAAGATAGGAAGCACTCAATTATTGTTAGTTGTAAGCATAGTGGTAAGAGCAGTACTTTTCTTCATGCCTTTCTTTTTATTTACAATCCTTCTCAACAATGATATTTAGAAGCCCTGATCTATCTCTAACTTACGTGCCTAGAAAATGAAAGTTTTGATTTTCATTTTATCACAACCAGCAAGAAAACATTATTTTTTAAATAAACTCTGCAGACAACGCAAGCTCTCTGCTCTCACATCTAACTCTTGGGTCTGTCAAACTGCCCAACGGAGCTCTCTTTTTCGGTTGCCAGAGTACATGAGGACACCTAAAATGTATTTATGTGTATTTGTCAGGATTTGTTTATTCATTCTGGCCAACCAAGTAGTCGGTAGATGTGGTTTCCACAGAGAGCATGAAAAATCAGTGACATTTTAATTCCGGCCAGAAGCAAGAAAGAAACTGAGCTTGGAAGTCTTCCTGATCTTGGTTCTTAAAACCACTAAGCAGATAAATGCACGGTATATGCAAATATTGGCTTGGATGAATATGTGGAGGGTTAAGTCCATAGCTCAATTTCATAGCAGTTGCAATAGTATTGAAAATAGAAAGTATAAGGCCAAATCTGACTTTGATAGCATGCAGAAAACAGTACCCCCAATCTCCTGCCTCTCAGTCCCATTCTCCTCCAAGGCTAACCATAGAAACTAGAATCTCTCTTCTCCAAGGCGGTCACAAAACCCAGAACCCCTTTCCTGAAGGTCAGCCATAAAACCTAATATGATTGTAGATAAAAACTTGCCCTAAAGTAATATATGTGACCTAACATGTTCAGTTGTAGGACACAAGACCACCATTTTAGAAAGGGTCCCGCTCTAGAGCCGGAAGGAACAGACAGGCCTTGCCGGCTTCCTCACCAGTCTGTTAGCATTAGATCAGACCCTTTTTGTCCAATCACATTATGACATGGCTATCCAATACTTCATTGAGCCTAAACATGAACAATTTCCCCTGGAGCTTTGACTTCACATTTTGTAGACCCCCATGTACTCACATTAAAAATAAATTTGTATCATGCCAAATCTTATAGACAATAGAAAAAGAAGAAATAGTTCAAAATCATTCTACTCATCTGGATACACCTGATATTAAAATGGGAAAAAATGCATTATTATAAAGATTATTTATAATTATTATAAAGGGAGGAAGGGATGGCATGATCTGTTTTTTGAAATTATCTTTTATTTTTATTTATACATATTAGTTGTCTATTGTTTGAGACTTTGGAAAAAAATAATAAGTTAACTGATGACTTCATACTGAACCTCAGAGTCAAAGCATTCTATGATAGACATACTCTTATCTGACAATGTGAATGTCACTTTTTTTGCATTATTATTATTATTGCTAAATATTTTGTTGCAGCAATCATCTGATTTCTTTTCTGAATGCATTTATCTTCATTCATGCTTTACGAGGTTTTTGTTTCTAGTCCTTATCTTAAACATTGTTGTTGTTATTAGATTTTAAGCCTTTTTAATTTTGTGAAGGCAAAAAAATGGGAACCAAATAAACACATGTATATGTACAGAGAAAATAAAATTAAAAAATATATAAATTTGTAGCCTTCCCCCCCCCACTAATCTTCCTCATGTCGGTGATTTTTCAGTGAACCTTTATGGAGACAGGGGACTTTGCTCCCTACAGTTTGGCAAACCTTTGGGGGACCTAGGGGATTTGGATCCCTAAAACCTCCTCTTTGATTAATAAAGAACTTAGAGAATGTTAAGTATTACACTTGCAGGTTACACTTCTCATGAGGACATACTGAAGACTAATAACCTTGACCTTATTAAAATCCATTTTCTATAACTACGCCACCTCCACAGTATTTTCTGCCCTGCCACATCTTTACTGGCCCTATTTATCAGTGTCATTTCTTCTGGCACCACATTTATGTATAAATTTAAACCTTTCCCACGTATCTTTATTTAATTGCAAATAATATTATTTTTTATAGACTATATGATGAAAAGAAGTCAATATGTTTAAAGTGTGTGGAAAAGGGAAAGTGTTTCATTAAGTCTCTGTTTATTTGAGTCCTTGACCTATTTACCATAAAATACCAACTCTTATGTTTAAAATGAATTTATTCCACTAGGTTTTCTTGTTTTGGCTCCTCTGGATCCTGAATCAGTTTTTTAAACTCTATTCTTCATGCTTTTTTTGCTCTTTGTAGGAAAGCAGTTGGACTTATAGACTCTGGATTAATAAAAACAACAAAAAAAACCTTAAAGGCAAGTCATTCTTAGATTTTAATTCTTGCCCCTTTTATAAAGTGTACAGGTACAAAAGGGTGATATTTCTCAGGACAAGGACATCATCTATCTTGTTTGTGTTTGCTGCATCCGTAAATGGGATACTATTTAGTCAATGCTTTGTTCATCTTTAATAGATATCTTTTCATTCTCTTTGCTTGTCATTTCATGAGAATGTTGATATTCTTAGTGAACATCATTTCATTTTTCCATTACTTTTCTCTCATTTAAAGATATTTACATTTCTTGGTGCTCTTTAAAATAAGCATGAAGAAAAAAATATTTTAAAATAGCTTTCCACCACGGAATCTGGAAGCTTTCACAGATCTGCTCAACAGCATGCAACAGACCAAGGATTGTGACTGATCTCAGAGGCAGAGGAACGGCAGTGGCAACAGAAAGTTATATAAATAATGTTCATCAATTATAAACAGGTTAGTCTGACAATGCTGCTGGCTTTTGTGCGGCATTGTGGAATTTCTGGAATGCATCAGAAAGTGAAAGGAACATTCACTCAGGAATACATTTTTCATCACTTCTATTTTTTCCCCAGATACTTTTCTCCATTTGTTCAGAAAGACTGATGAACATAACTTACATTTATACAACCCTGTTATGCAAAAGAACCCTTAGAATTCTGCAAATCAAACAATTGTATATACTTAATCGATGTTTAATCCTTTTTATGCCTCAATTAAATAGAAACCTACAGCAACACATTCTTTTCTGCTCCCATACACTTTGATGTCTGAGGACTGACAACTTTAATCATACTCCTCACAAAGCAAGTGAAGGATCTTCGCTGGCATCAAAATAGTTCCAAAGAACTGTAATTAAAAAGAGGTGGCAGATAGGCTGCGTTTGATGGCAGCAGGACAAATCAACTTAACCTTCACAGTCTGATGACATGAAAGGCAACTCACAAGGAATGTTACTATTCCATCCATATATCTGAGTTAATTGGATGGATGTTCTGACATTTTTTTTTGCCATCTGACCAGTTACCCAAATAAAACTGAAATCCAGATGCCAAAAGAAGAATGAAAGAGAAAAGTCCCTTGTGAGTTTCATGATGCCTTCCTTTCCTCTGGCTGCAGAAACAAACAAACAAACAAACAAACAAGAAACAAGCAGAACAAATTCACAGTTCTTTCTGTCTGATTGGTGGAAAGGATTGACTTGTGCTTAGAGTCAACCAGGTTTGTTATTTAAACCAGTATTCTAAATCCTTTGGACACAGACAAATGTTCAAATAAATTTTATCGAACACATTACAAGACCATGTTATTTACAAACTGTCATAGTTGAATATTTTGAAACACAAAATTTTCAAATCCACAGAGAAGAAAAAGTATTAAGGGCTCTTCTGAGCTCAGATTAATGATTACACCTGTGGAAAAACCACTTCACTCCCACTGGGATGGTAGCCTGTTGGTCAAGGATCATTTTTCTTTCTCTTTCTAAACATGTCAATAGAAGTCAAAACTCCAGCTGTTATCTTTAATTACCTGAACAAAAATCCATTATTCAGGTAGTCCAGGTTTTAATTTACCCCCTGTTATGACACTAAAATGTCAAGAGGAAAAATATGTGACTCAGAATATAATATACAATCTGGGGAAGCTGCCTGGCAGGGAGGTCTGCTAATAGATCTATCATTGGAAAACCAGGGAGTGTTGGGAGTTTCTTCTGTGACTTAATCATCTGTTTCTTTTCTATTGTGGGCTAAATTATAGCTGGCTATTGATTTGCAGTTTCTTTTTTCATATGGCTCAAATTGAGGTCAATTTCTTACTTCTGGTATAATAATTTAGAGAAAGCACACATTGGCTTTGATCTGGCTATTCACGAAAACATTCTAATCTGCCCTTGATCCTTTCTGCTAGTTGGAAGGTAGTGTTTATCTAGCTGAAATCATGTGTGAAAGTTTGAAGCATTATGTGGCTTTGTCAAGTTTTTCACTGTATTCCCACGTAAGATTTTAAAACAGCTGTCTCCATCGAGGTGTGGGAAATAGAATAAATACCATGACTTCATTTGCCATAAATAATACAATTGTGGATTACATACAAATATAATACCATACAAGTGAGATTCCAAATGGTCATGTGAGTGATCTATGATTTTTATCAGGTTATTTGGATTTTCAAACTCTGATTTATTTTTATTTTTTATTATTATTATTTTTTTGACTGAATGTCATCTCACTCTCTCAATTTTCTGTTGGAGTGAAAAAAATATAAGACTTCTTCCAGCACCAATTTAATCCTGTCGGGGCCTTCGTTCTGATCTGTGTAACCCCAGCCTCTCGCCTAATGCTCTGTGATGATGGCTGTGGCACTGTTTCTATAGCTGAAGCAGCCTAAGAGCTGCTATCTATTAGGTACCTGCATTTCCTCTCTGACAGTGATTTTTTGTTCTTTCCAGAAGGTTTGCCATGAAATAAAGCTGCTAAAGAAAAGTTTTACAGTTTCTTTCCCATCCAGCAGGTTGAATTTCTAGGTCATATGGTGCATTGTTCTGCCCCAGAAGCTATTAATGAGCCAAAGTCCCACAAGAAAATAACTAACTTGGCTCTAAAGAGATACGAATAATAAGGCAACCATGAATAGACATGGCTAATGTTTATTGAGTTCTTGCTGGATGCCAAGAACTATTCTGAGGGCTTTGCTAGTGCTAACTCATTTAATTGTTATCACAATAATCCTATGAGTAGAGCATAAATTATGTATATCAGAGATTGTATATATCATATATACATATATTGTATTGTATATATAGTATACATATATACATATGTAATATATCAATGAGTAGATTATATTTGTATATGTACAAGATCAGAAAATTAAGTTCATGAATTCATCATAGAAAAAGTGTTACACAGCTTCCTGACTGAATATCACTATGGTCACCGTCAAGGTACTCCCTCAGTAAGCCATGCACTGATGCCAGTGCCTAGGTCACCCTTCAAAGCAATCTGGGAACTCTTTATCTAGAATGGCCATTAGAGCTGTCATCATACAAGGTCTGACAATCAAGTTCGCAAACTCATCCTAGAAAGAGTGCTACACACCTCATTGCTGACTATCACCACAGTCACCTTTGAAACACTGTCCAGGGCCTTCTGGTAACTGTGGGGGATATTCAGCAATGAGGCAGATTGCGCTTTTCCTAGGATGAGTCGGAGAACTGAATTGTCCAACCTTTGGCACACATTCACACACCCACACACATATGCACAGCAACTTCATCTTCCCAGGTGCTTAGGACAAAAATTGTAGAGTGATCTTTTTATCTCCAAATTCTTAACCACAAGAACTATTATTGGCTCTGCCTTTAACATGCATCTTGAACCTATCCACCCATCATCTCTCCTGCCATCCCCTTGGTCCAAGCCACCAGATATTTTACCTGGATTAATAGCCTCATAATGAAACTTCCTTTTTCTACTCTGACCATTACCTCCTCTTCCACTTCCATCTGTTTGCGCCACAGTGATCTTTATAAAACCTAATCTGTGTTCAGTGTCCTACACTGACTCTTCATTTCACTCAGTGTAAACACCAAAGTCCTTACAATGGTCTATCAGGCCCAGGGGACCCGCTCCCTGCTGCCTCTCTGATCTCATGGCTGTCCCTCCTGCCTACTGGCCCCAGACACACCCTCCTACCCTGTGCTCCACATGTTCATGCCTTCCCTCCAGTGTTCCCTGTTCCTGGAATGTTTTCCCTCCAGATTGTCTAACAACTGTGCTTTTTAAGTCTTTGTTCAAATCTTACTTTCTTAATTCAACAAAGTATGTTCTATTTTACAGCCATCTATTTCATTAGTATTAAAAAATAGACCCAGACAGATTATATATCAAAGCTTTGATTTAAACCTACGTGGTTTGATTTATAGATGGTTCATTGAAGTGACATACTAGAAGGAGCCCTGTGACTTTGTTTTGCGTTTGGATGTGCATGAGGACACATGCATACGGTTCGGGGCTCCATACCCTGGGTAGACACTTATGGTCTTGCCCAGGATTGCCTTCCATGACTGTGGCTTTGCCCAGGCCTTTTCTCTATTTCTTCTCATTCCCACCCTTCAGGCCAGATTCCGTGCAAATGCCATCTTCCCTGCCAACTTCCCACATCCTCCCCAGATCTTTGGTCTGTTTTCTATGCCCTCTCCTACAACATTTGTGCTTCAACCATATAGTTGTGAGTTGTACTTTATTTACATTTTTATTCTTTGTTTCTGACATAAGTACTCAGGGACTACTGTTCTGAGCACTGGATAAATGAACAAAGTGTTTATCCAAGTATTTAAGGCACAAATTAAAATTTTGCACACATGAAGATTTCTGCCTTCCAAAAAACTAGTATACCAGTAAAGGAAATGTCATTTGAATGTCTATGTGTTGGTGTGCATGCACACTTGCTTTTATTACCTGGATTTTGGACCTATAGGGAGCTTATTTCTAACATATCATATCTCCTCTGTCAAACTACATTATAAGTCAACTCTTTCAAAGTGGCTTCTATCTAATGAGTGAGGCACTTTTTCTTTTTAAATGTATCCTGCAGAAACCAAAGAGAAGTTCTTGTTAAAGAAAGGTATTCAAGCATATCTAAAATTCCTAGAAAGAAAGCCATAAATTTAAGATAAAGAAAATATTTTGAGATAAGCTCATCCTTAATAGTCCAAATTGAATACCACCCATTTCATGCAGTTTTCTCCAGCCACGATAGCTTGCTTTGCTTGCTCCAAGTATATATATTTGTGAGTGTGTGTGTGTGTGTGTGTGTGTGTGTGTGACAGATCAGTTTTGAACTGAATGTTTGCATTCCCTGCAGAGTGCATATGTTAAAGCCCTAACTCCCAGTGTGGATGGGTTTTGAGAGAGGGCTTAAAAAGAGATAATTAAGGTTAAATGAAGACATAAAGGTGGAGACCCGATCCAATAGGATTGGCGTCTTTGTAAGAAGAGATCAAAGAAAGAGCTTCGTACCCCTTCACCCCTGCCCTCACCCCTTTGTGTGTCCTGGGCCGGCCAGGAAAAGACCAAATAGGCTAGCAGCTTCACCTTGGACTTCTAGCCTCTATAATTGTCAGAAAATAAATTTCTATTGTTTAAGCTACCCATTCTTTGGTAGATCAAGCACACTAGGACATATATATTCTGCTATATTGGCAGTTAGTGTTTCACAATACTTGTTCTTGTTTCCTTAGATAAATAGCAAATTTGAGGGCGATAGAAACTGACTTCTTATTTTATTCCTTCATGTATGCTTTATCGCTTAGTAATAAGTATTTCTTTCTTTCTTCCTTTTTTTGCAGGTTTGGCCAGGGCCGGGCTTGAGCCCCACCACCCCTGGTATAAGGGGCCAGCGCCCTACTCGTTAAGCCACAGGCGCTGCCCCTGTAATAGTAAGTATTTCTTATAAATAAATCAAAGTTTATTTTGGTTAGAGGTGAGAATTCACCTGTGAGCGGTTCTGTGGACCTGGTTTGGTTTACCCAGCAGAAGTAGCAAGTTCGACTAAATAACAGGGAGAGCAAGACACCTGGTGTGAAAATTGAGGCACCTGGGACTCCAATATAGCAGAATAGGAGCAAAGTTTATTTAAAGTGAAGAAAAAGAGTAGTTGTATTTAAAATAAAGCATAGATAAGAAAAGACCTTCCTGGGCGGCGCCTATGGCTCAATGGGTAGGGTGCTGACCCCATATACCAAGGGTGGTGGATCCAAACCCAACCCCAGCCAAACTGCAACAACAACAAAAAATAGCCAGGCATTGTGGTGGGCTCCTGTAGTCCCAGCTATTCTGGAGACTGAGGCAAGAGAATCGCCTAAGCCCAGAAGTTGGAGGTTGCTATGAGCTGTGACGCCACAGCACTCTACTGAGGGTGAGTGAGAGAGACTCTATCTTTAAAAAATAAATAAATAAATAAATAAATAAATAAAAGACTTTACTAGGAGAGTGGAAAAGTGTCCCCTTTACAAGTCAGAGGAGATGCGACTCAAAGGCCACATACCAATATACAAGTACTTTCATCCCGATTCTTTCAGTATTTATCTATTAGAATTCCATTGGTTCCCCTTACACCTGCAGGCATGCTGTTCTGGTATCACTGGTTATGGATGATCTCAGTTGTCAAATAACCTAATTTTCTTTACTCTGTATCAATGTTATTAACTCCCATTTTGCCAGTGATGGTATAAGGGCATCTGTTAGTCCAGTGATGTTTGCAGCATCATCGTGTGCTTTATTCTGTCAAGGGAATCCTTATCTCTGTTTTATGGGGGAGATCATTGATGGACTAAAGGTCAGGTGTCACAAGCTACAAGTTATATTTTGCAGGAACAGTACACACTTGCTTAACTAGGTCACACCCACCCCAAGGTCCTCATTTTGTTCCAGTTCCCTTCACAACTTTCTTATCCAGAAGGCCATCCTTCTCTCCTGCCTCCCTGTAGTCCCTTTAACTTCTTTTCGTTCCTAATCATTTTTGTTTTTCTCTTTTTCTTTGTTTTCTCTTGGCAGATTTAATATTACATTCATTTTTTTCAGCCATGAGAACAGCAAGTAGAAGTGTCCAGGGCAGCGAGGGCAGTGTCCTTGCTTGTCACTAATCCCTGGCTATTTCTTTCATCCCTAACGATCCAAAGTGAGAAGTTAGAAATGAACATTACTCAAAATATAGCTTTTCGGCAGGGACTTAAAAATTTTTAGAGTTGCAATTTCTCTCTGAGATTTTGATCAAAGGTGTAAATCTCACAAACATGCATGGAGAAAATACATGTAGAATTTCAATGTTCATAGCACTGATTTCATAGACCTCATGAAACCCTTTCAGAGACTTGCTTAGGTGTCTTTGAATCCTAGGTTATGAACTGCTCTTCCAGGAAATTTAATTCTGTTTATCACAGTAAGCGGGACTAACCTGAGCCTCTTGAGAGTAGAGAAATGTTGGGGTTTCATAATCTCAAATAACATTCTAAGTTTTCCACACCAATACTTCTTGTGAGAGGCTCTGAAGTAGGGAAGTACACGCTTCTGTTATTGGAAAATTTACAGTACCAAGTAAAGTAAGCATACTGTAAGCTCCTTAAAACAGCCCGCTGCTTTCCTGATGGAATCAGCAAAGTAGGTTGCTTGTGATATTTTTAAAACCATGTGGGGAATGTTTCAAGGCCTAATCACAGACTACACATTAAAATGAGTCATGATGGTGACCTATACTGTGAGCCATAGAGACAAACAGCCTTAAGGGAAATCAGTTTCTGAAAAGCAGCTTGTACATTCTGATATATGTCATGTTATCCTAATAGAAGTGAGAGATGAGGAGCCATCAGAGGGACTCCCAGAGTTGCTGCGCTTACAAGCTGCCTCTGGAGCTCAGTCCATGGAAGAACTAACTGCCTCCGGTTCTGATGGGGAGGGCTTCTACTTTTTCTCCCTTTCGTGGGCACGATGGTGCCAGCATTAAAGCTGAAGACCCTTCCATCTACCTTTCCCACTAACTCCACAGGGGAAAGAAATGGGAAACACATGGTACTTGTGCTTATTTAAAAAAACAAACAAACAAAAAACTTCACCGTATAAACTCTTATGCCTTTAGTTTGAATGTGACAAACTTACCCTAAGGTCCAGTATACAAACTGAAGATTATTTTAATGCCACTTTAATTATAATGAAAAAGCACAGAAATGTCCCTCAGTTACCCTCTTTATGAAATGCAGAGTGCACAATGTGGATAATGATGCATCTTGATAATCAAGATACTCTTTCTGCTTTTAAAATGCGAGGGTTCATCTAATACCACTGCTTTACAAATGTGGGGCCAGGGGTGCAGACGTCGATGATGTTCTGTGAATGACAACGTGCTGAAGACATCTTAGAGATATAGAACAAAAGCGAAAATGCTTTCAGGCTTCTGAAGAAACATATTTTCAACAGAGGACAAGATTTCTCTCCCAGATCTTCAGCAATAACAACTTTGATGCTGCACAAGCAACATTTTCTTGTGCGACTGCAGCAGAAATGTTTCTCCTGAGTCCGGTGCTATTTATGAAAACAAATGAGACACAGAGCTTTCCTTCCCTGATTGCACCTGGAAAATAGTCAGAATGACAGATTGGGAATATTCTTAGTCAGTGAATTCCTCAGACAGAGCCAAATGCCCTGACACACACAATTAAACCTTCTCTTTCACCTCCCACGTACATAGTCACCACGGCTGTCCTTCTCGCCACCATTGAGAAAATAGCTAAGCCACCCAGGCCTCTCTCTAAGCATATGTCTTTACTTTCCACCTTCAAATATTGATAAATATTTGTTAATAGATACGATTTGGGGCCTTAAAGACATACCAGTTTCAAAATAGTCTACTCTGTAACTTTTAGCAGGAAATACAATTCTATGCTTCAGAATATTTTCTGGAGAGTTCTGCTCAGGCTGTTTATTATCTTCTATTCTTCTGCACAGCCTACAAAAAAAAAAAAACAAAAAAAAAAACAGTGATTATATATAGCTTTTAAATCTAGCGGGTAGATTACTCCTAGAAGAAGGAAAAACTTAAGTGTGTCTCCTTTTATCCGTATCATTCTATCACTCTTATTTATATGTTCATGTTTATTTTCCAAGTCTTTGTGAGATTGGTTTTGTGTAAAGAACATTGAGTTTTGAATTCTAGCTCTGCCAATTGTGTAACCGCATAAAAACAACTTAAGCTTTCCGAGCTTGCGTTTTCTTATCTATAAAATAAGAACAATTGTGTTTGTACAGTAATCTCCCCATTCCCCATTATCCGGCACCATGGGGATTGGTGGAGCCAAGATAAATGTAGTTGCTTGAGAGTTACTATTAAAAATAGGCCTGATTCTGTACCACCTACTATCCCACCCCACACCATAAACTGTGTGTTGTCTTGATATTAATATTGGAATACACTAATTAAAAGCACTTTGAGACAAATAAACGCAAACTTCACTTACCTTGATGACGTGTTAGTATATTATAAAACAGCCTTGTAAATGCAGTGTACAATTTTAATTAAATGGCAGTTAATACACTTTTCAGCTTCCCTATCATATTTTTTTTAACTTCAAGTACCACACATTAATACTTAAAACCATTACAGAGAATATGTGGGAGCCATGAGAGTGATCCAGTAAGCATTGGCTTACTGACAGCACAGCACACCAAATGTAAACTCTGATTTTTCTTCTTTTCTCCTTTTTGTTTTTTCTCAACTTAAAAGCTATATAGATTAGCTGGGTTTGCTTGAGCGTGTGGTCGCTTGAGTTCTGGATAACAAGGAGTTTTCTGGAATACCTTCTTTACAGAATTATTGTGATGATAAAATTAAATAATATCTATGAAGGTATTTGGTGAGCTTAAAAATGCTTTTGAGATAACAATACCATTTTACTATTTCTATAATGGGTAACTCTTTACTTCTGACAAAACAATGCAAAGGTTGAATTCGTATGTGCTACCTGCAGCATTTTATATTTGTAAAATGGCACCAAAAGTTCCTTCTTATTTTATACTGTGTCTTCATGTCAGTTTGCAGACTGACATAAATCAGTTGGTCATAGTGGGATAAGGCAGGCTGCCACCACAGACTATAAACTAGGTAGTTTATACACCACAGAAATGTAGCCATCATGGTTCTGGAGGCTGGGAAGTCTAAGATCGGGCTCCAGCAAATTCAGTGTCTTTTGAGGAACTGTTTTCTGGATTCACTGATTTACTGCATAGGTTTGTTGTGAAGGAATAAAGCCAAAATCTCAGAATGTTTCCAAGAACAAATAAGCAGTGGTCATCCCCTACATTGACTACCTCCTTAAATTGACCTAATTTTCAAAGACTGGACACGCAACACATGTACGTATCAGTATAGCAGGCCTACTTCTGTATGTTGGCCACCTCCGTATGTTGACCAATTTGTTGCAGTCCCTTTGGTGGTCAACTTACAGAAGTTCTACTTTTGCATTACAGAGGGTACTACTTTTGCATTAGTATTATTCATTCATTCAACAAATTAATTTATCTCCTACTGTGTACCAGGTGCTTTTTTAAGTGTTTAGGATATAAGAGTTGCTGCAGTGGATAAGAGTCCAGCTATTATAGAGTTTATTGAAAAGGGAAGAGAAGAGAATAATCAGTAAGCATAATAAAACTGAGATTACGATTATTGCTATGATAAAAATATAAAGAAGGGGAGGATAATAGGAAATACTGACAATCAAGGATGAAACAAATTTACAAGTTTAAATGATTTGAAGAAATTTCTTAGCCATGCACATATATGGCAGAAGAAGTATCCAGATAGAGAGGAAACAACCAGCATGAAGGCCAGAAGGCAAGAGTGTCCCTGTCACATAAATAATATTAAAAAGCCTGGAGCAGAAGGAGTTAGAGAAGGATGAAAGATGAAGCCAAGGGGGAGAAGCCCTTGGAAATCCCTGCAAAATTCTACACTTGACTGCATTTGGAAGGTTCAAGAGATGGAATGCTACCATCTGGCTGATGTTTTGAGATCCCCCTGCCTATTGCATTGAGGACACACTCTTGGGAAGTGAAGACAGAGACCAATTAGAAGGTGATTCGAGTGTCTGAAGTGAGAGATAATGGGAGCTTGGACCAGAGGACTGCAGTGGAGATGTGATATATTTGTGGATATATTTTAAAGGTAGAACTATAGAATCACCTTAAGAATTGGATATCGGATATGAAGAAAGTCAGAAAATAATTTTTACAATGTCTTACTTCAATTTCTAGCCACAAGAAGCTCCCAGAAATGATGGTAGAGACATTCAGCTGAGCTACAAAAATGCTGAAACTTGCAAAGGAAAAGTGATTAACTGTAAAGATTACTATGTGCTCTTTCCAAATAGCTTCTATTTTGAAAAATATTACTGAAAAAGGTGATTTGATTATTTTGCAAAGAGTAGAGGGGTCTATTATCAAACATTTGACACCCATGACTTACACTCACATTATTCCCAGAGAGACAAAGCAGAAGGTAGTTGGAAACCTAGGGGAAAATAGTGAGTTACATAGAGGCAAGACAGTAGAATCGCTGGTTTAGTGCAGACAATAGGACCAAGCTACTTTGGGTGTGAATTCTGTTCTATTTACAAGCCTCAGTTTCCTCGTGTGTAAAATGGGGAAGATCATAAGATTAGTACTGAACTTAAAATGTTGTTGTAAGGATTAGATAAATTATCTTGAGGAAAGAGCTTAGAGTAATGCCTACAAATAAGTGCCAGGTGTTAGAAATTATTCTGTTGATGCATGTGTGTATATGTGTGTATGGATGGATGTGTGTACATTTGAGTTAGTTCTATTTGCTCTATGTTTACCTTTCACTGACATTTTACACATCTACTACTCAGCAAGTTTGAAACAGTGTTAGTTCATCCAGATATGAGTTGATCAAGTTCTGAGAGACTGATCCATGCTTCAAAATCCCAAATGAATCTTATGCATCAACCAAACTAATAACTTACTTATTTTCTCTGAAATAAATACTCTCAAAAGAATAAAGTACATATGTCAACAAGTACAAAATTCTCTCCCAAAACATTCCCCCAGTAATGGAGAAACAATAACAAAAAGCAAAAGGTAGTTGATGACTTCCAGAAATGTTTTGGTAAAGTGGTGGCGACTTGGATGGTCATTATTACCCGTAGGGCTACATTGAGAGGAAATAAGCCTCCTCCTATGAGAAAGTGGAAAAATAGTTAGAATAACAAAAAAAAAGTTTCTAGACAGTCATGGAGCATACAAAATGATTGTTTTCTCCCCAAGAATCCCTTTATTAGAAGTTATGGTATATGACAATCTGTATCTCTTCTTTAATTACAAAATCCTCTCCACTGTTTTGATATGTCTTCAGTGTATGTTGATTTCCAGAATTTCCACTTACGTCATGCTAATTACACTCCTTATATTTGAATTCACAATTTCTTGTTTGCTTGGCAATCTTGAGGGGGTGTAAATTCACTTTATTACTAATACACACATAATTTGTTTTCCAAAATGTATTATTTCATGAAAGATATATGAAATCGACTGATGAATCCCATATATCAATGAATTCTAATTAGCACCACCTTAAGAAGTTATTTTTCCCTATTGTGAGTATCTAACACTTACACTTAGAGGTCTCTCCTCTAACTCACATTTCACTTTCAGTAATTAAGAAAGGAAGAAGAAAAAACAAAAAGACAAAAAGTGCTGTCCACGAAAGGAACACGGTTCTGCTCAGTATCTCCCAGTAAGACACAATTCAAAAACTATTGCTCCTTTCACTAAGTTTGCAGCCGTCACTGTCAAACTCATCAGATTCACCAGGGGAGCCATATTTCAAAGCACTGTGATCTCAGGATGACAGCTCAGCGCCCCAAGGTGATCAAAAATACAGAGTTAGCATCTTTTAATCATTAACCATGTTGCTATATTTCTGTTTTTTCTCCTCATTTGTTTTAAACCCACCAAGACATTTTTGTTTTTCTTCAGAGTGCTCCCAAGCATTTATTTTACTCAATGCAATTAAAATTTCATTATGCAGTCCATGGGGTTCATCTGAATTTGGCACTGCTTTGGAAGTTTCATTCATTTGCCTAGGCCGGGAGGAATTCTTTTGAGAAGATAAAATATGGGGTTTTAGCAGTAATGATGTTGCCTTGGCTGTGTAAGTACTGAATTAGTATTGCAGTAAAACACATTATAGCTATTAATAATATTTTTTGGAATGGAAAATCCAAGAGACCAAGTTTATGTTGTTTAAGACAAATTTAAAACAAATTTATGTACACAGCATATGTAAATACTAATACAACTGTAAGGAATATTATATTCAAAAATAAGAAAGTAAAATGGTATTCGTTAGAATATGCTGGTAGAATAATTTGAAATAACACTTCTTGCATCTAATGTTCTGATTTCTTAAGTTACTCATACATAATGATGCTTGTTTTAAAGCCCTACACTCATATTGTATCAAACACTAGGAAAATAAAGCAATATTATGCAAAACAATTCTTCCTATCAGTGTGGAAGAAAGAACAGAATTCTTTACTGGGAAGCATTGTCAGAGGCATAGTTAAAGGGAGCATGAAATTGACTACAAACTCTGGACAAAATTTCACACAAATACTGAGTAAAGCAGATGACAAAAACAATGAAAACCCCTCTTATCAGGTACAATTTGTGATTGTCTCCTCTAAAGCCCATGATAAAATCCTGAATTAAATTTGGAACTATATGTTTACAATTCCATGGATCCGAACCAAGACCTTACCAGTAAAATCAAAAGTTAAGGCCTCTCATTGAGGAGGAGAGGATGGAGAGGCAGATGTCTCCTTCCTTTTATTAAACAAAAATAATTTCATCATTTTATTCTTACACAACTGAAAAGAGTAACTTTTCTTTTTTTTTTTTTTTTTTTTTGAGACAGAGTCTCATTCCTTTGCCCTGGGTAGGGTGCCATGGCATCATAGTTCACAGCAACCTCCAACTCTTGGGCTCAAGAGATCCTCTTGCCTTAGCCACTGGAGTATCTAGGACTATAGGTGCCTGCCACAACACCAGGCTATGAGAAGGGTACCTTGAAAAATATTTATTAAGAAATGGAGTGCCCAATGTGTACATATGTATACCTTCAAGGGTTATCCAGAAAGTATCCAGCCATGTGGTATTAAAAATAGCATATATGCATGTATGTTTCTTTCTTTCTAAATTACTGACTTTAATTACTGAATCATGAGTGTTAAGAATAACTAATTTTACAGAATTTCAATGTGAATAATTTACATATGATTAAAATCTATTTCCGTATATTTGGAAGTCATTTGTGTAGTTATATCAACTTTTATCATCTGTGAATTAAATTAGGCTTTTTTAAGAATAAGTATATGAAACAATTTGTGCAAGAATGATTTAAAATAAAGATTCAAAACAAGATAGTTATTAATTAAAAATACCCAGTTATAAATGTAAATGGAAATTGTAAAATATGTCATTTTGAATAACAAAACAACTTGGCAAATGCATACCAAAACATATCAACCCTCAAGAAGAAAATTATTAAAATCTATTAAGAGTCATATTTATTACATTAAGACAAAAAAATGCCAAGTATTCTTTGTAAGGAAGACTCAACACTATAAAAATATTACTTTCTGAATTAATTTTTAAGTGTAATAAAAATCCAGTGGGAAAATGTAATATTTTTTCTACTTAGACAAAATGTTTCTATAGTTCACCCAGAATTATACAATTTTGAGAAGTCAGAAAATTCTGAAAAAGTAAGAGACTTTTCAGTTGTATCTCTCCTCATTGACAAATATGTTTTATAAATTTCAGTAATAAGAAGAGTTTGGTATTGCAACAGACATAGAATAAAACAGATTTCAACGAAACAGATTTTAAATTAAATAAAAGCAATGGGTACAAATTAAATATAAATATTAAAACAAAAATTATAGGAAAAAAGTATGATGAGTTTTAGTATTCCAATCCAATTTTTCTGCCACCCACCTGTTTCCCAGCTCTATTTACTTTGTGTGGGAAAGAGGTTAGTGGATTACTTGTAATTATCCTATAGTTTTAAAAGAGAAAAACATAAATATGAACTCACCAAATGATTTTATATCTATTTTAGATTACATAACATAATTAAAGCGTTTTTATGTATAATTTTTTTTGAGTGTGATACTTCTTGAAGCAATCTCCAGAATGAAGTCCAGGCTTCTTCTTGCACGTCTCACAGTAGAAAATGATTTCTCTCCTTCCTCCTTTCTCATTTCTTTTTTTTGCAAACCATGCAATCCTTTGTTGGTTTTTCCCTTTTTCCTTATAAAATGCATCTTCCTAGTTAGCCTTTCTTCGATGGCAGCAAATGATGGTCTTCCCTCTTTCGTAAATTTCTGTTCCTCACATTGCTCACAAGTTGAGTGATGAAATTTCACCTGTTAGAAAGGCCTGTCTGCATTTTTCCTCCACCTTCCTTCTTATTTAATGAGGAAAGGGTGTAGTTGTTGAGAAATGAAACTTCCATCAGCCAGAAGAATAATTTTTTCCACCATTGTAGGACCTCCTTGTAAATCCATAATGTCCACAGTACTGATTATCCCTGCCCACTCTTCCCATACTTTGTGTATTGTAAAATAACTGTCACTTTTTTCAAATTAAACAGGCTGTTCCTTCCTGTAACCAATGGTCAACTGTGTTTGAGGGCCAAAGACTGAACTCAGCCTTGTCCCTAGACCCCTCATGGAATGAGAAGGCACATCATCTTCATATATCACATTGATAGGCCCATAATTCATATTCCTGAAGTTCCTTTTTTTCAAATCACTTAGAAAATTCTTTCTAGAAGCCATCCTGTTCCTGTTATATGTATTTTATGCAATTTCTGAGCAAGTCAAGGGCCATAGGACCTATCGGCATAGATGTGACAATCTGAGCTACTCAGATGTGCTTGCAAAACTTGTGCCAGATCAATGACTACTGGAGATGTAAATGGCAAATCAGAATAAATTAGACCTTCTGTGTTGTCTTGCCATAATAGGGAATGTGAGAAAACATCCAACTATTTTCTGAATCACACAGGCAAAAAATCCTTAGGCCCACTTTGTAGGTTACTTCAGATTGTAGCCCTGGAATCAAATCTTTCCTTTGAAACTCACTGCATTCTCATCTATAACCACACTTCTTCCCAGTACATAAAGTTTTTGTATTTGTTGTCAGTATACTCACTAACATTCTTTACTTCATTTCTTGAGTATGCCCACTCCCTTGAGCTGCAATGGGAGGAACTAAATGCAGCATCCACAGTATTTTTGGAAAAAGCAAAGATAAGAGAAAACATCCTTGAAGAATGGGTTCAATCTAGCCAATCTTTGGTAAAATACTCAACTAATTGCTTTCAAATTCAGAGACATGTTTAGTATTACACTGAAGAATTTCTTCATTTCTTCCGATGAAACATCCTTCCATAAGTGGCACCCTGAGTATTTTGTGAGTGGAGTCACCTTCTGTATTTTTTCCACTGCATACATATCTGTCATAGTCACAACTTTCCACATGAGATCATCTGAGAAAAAGAGCTAGAAACATTCAAGTTCAGTTTTTGGCCAAGCACGCTGAGGAAGCAAATCCCTGTTGTGTGACAGAGTACAAGAACTTTATAAGATCATCTGACCATCACAGTAAACCTTCCAGCTACTCGTTACAGGTTGCTTATTATCATCACTTTCTTCTTCATCACTAGCTTCAGATTCATTGGAACTAATATCAGTGTATACAGGAAGAGCTGCTTCATGCTCACTTTCATCACTAAACTGTCCTTCAACTCCACTGTCCTCAACAATCTACACTGCAACATCATCATGCCTTCTCCCTGCCATTGGCTATACACACAAGCATGCAAATACAAAGCATGATCACCTGTTTACATCTTAGCATGTGGCCTGCCAAGAAATGGAAAGGGGACAGCCTGTGCTCTCTGTTGGCTTGAGTCCATACTGCATGAGGAAAATGTCAGGCAGGCTGAGTCGGCAAACAATTGCAACAAAAAAAAAACTCATTGAATGTCTTCTGCCAGAGGAGCGGAACAGGAAAATCATTGTGTCCGACAATGGCCAACATAGGATGGAAAGGGTTTAAACTTGAATTTAGATAAGAAAGGCCTTTCTAATACATCACTAAAACTAGAAAGCAAAGGGACTTTGGCTGACCTACTACAAAAAAAAACAAACAAAAATGAACATTAAATTTCTCTATGGCCAATAATAGGCCTTTAACAAAATTGTAAGACAAGCCCCAAATTAGAAAAAAATAGTATGGTGCAGCACATTTGACAATGAATTGATAACACTAGTATGCAAAGAGCTCTTATTAATCAATAGAGAAAGAACCCAGAAAATATTCAGACAATTCACAATAAATGCAATTTTAAAATTATACAAAAAGTTTCATCTTCCCTAACAGAAAAGATGAAATAAATACAAAGTTGGTTATTAACTCTCTATCTATCAGATTTCCCCACCCCTGGCATAAAAGAACGAAAATATATAAAAAATGACAAATGACAAATCCACCCTACCCTGTTGGTAAGAGTGCAAATTAACACAAATTTTTGTAAAGTGATTTGACAATATTCACAAAAATCTAAAAACATACTCACCATGACTCAGGAAATAATTCCAAGGAGATAGTTGCCAAGTAATTAAATATGCATATTATACAGATGTTTGTTATTCTGTTGTTTTAACAGGGAACTATTGAAAACTAGCTTAACGTCCACAAACACAGTCTGGTTAAATGAACAGCTGTAGTATATTTGCATTTTAATCTATTTGAATTAAGATATTTATCCTGGAATTCTATGAAGCCTATTAAAAATGATAAGACACAGTTATATTGGTAGTGACATGGAAATAACTCCCTGACATATTGTTTAGTAACAAAAAGCAGGTAACAAAATAAGCCTTGAAAGATAATCTCATTTACATAAAACGTGATTTGTGTGCGCATGTGTGTATGCGTACGTGTGTGGAGATGTATCTGAAGAGAAAGATAAGAAACTTTAATGTTTCCTCATCCAGTTTTTCTGTATTCCAGTGATGGTTCTTTTAAAGATATACATATGATGAGCAATAATGATACTTTTACTTTTTAAAAATAGTTAATGATTTCAAAATGGATGCTGAGTTGTGCTCAGTATGCATTATTCAGAGTATAAAGAGTGGTTATTTTTCAACTGTTTGTGTTAAAAATAAGCTATTTTACAATTGCTAAAGCACAAGGTGACAATATATATCAAAAACATTAAAACATGAAAATTCTTGACCCAACACTTCCAAGTCCAGAAATTTCTTTTGCAGATATGGAGCAGGTGTTGTCCCTGCTTTGTTCCACAAAGCACAGAGAGGTTGGACCAATTACAGCCCAGAGGGCTACTGGTGAGCTCGGTTTTATTCAAGGAGTGTTTTTATTTTATTTTCAATTTAAACATTTAAAACTCACATAAAAATTGTGGGTTCCTTGTGTCTCTTGAAAATTCCAGACATCTGGCACACTGGAGCCTAATGCACCCTTGATCATGGACAACTGGAACTAAGCTGTGGCTGTCACTTTGAGACAGGACTTGTGCTAGGACATCCGACCAGTCCTACGCTTCATCCATCTCCTTTGTTTTTACTACTTTGACCTTTATATTTGAAATTCCTGAGTTAGGGTAGTTGCCAATCAGCAGAAGAGAGACAATTCTGTCCTGGGAATTCTACCTGCACATTTGAGACACACTGTATTTTTTCCAGAAAGAGTCTATTTTTTCATTTATCATCTTTCCTTGATCCCAGTTCTGGGTCACTGACTTCTGCAGTGGTTTTATTATCTTGTACTGGGTAAAGCAAACAGAGTTACTGTTTGGTTTGTGGCCTAAAATCTGAAGACATGGGCTTGTGCTTAACGGTTCAGTGGAACTTTCAGGTTCTCAGATATTTTGCTTTTGTATATAGCACAAGTTCCCAGCTCTCACCATCAGATACTTTTCTAATCACTTCAGTCCAATTCATTACAGATTTGCTTTGGGTGGAGACCAGATCTATTAACTCTCAATTGTATCAAGAGCCCCAGCAAAATTTTCAGTCTGCTACTACTTCTCCTAAAGCTATCAATTTCTGTGCTAGGGATTTTTTTCCCCCCAAAGAGCAACATGGCCCGATTTATATTGGAAATCTGTCAAGTTGCATTAAAGAGTTCTTGATTGAATGAGCAGTTTCCAAGCTTCTTTCTCACAGCCGTCAGGGAGTAGAACAGCACAATCTGTTCAGCTGGTTCCAGGGCAGGTGTTTTTGTCTTGACAGAAATTCTTTCTTTTCTTTGGAGGATTATGAGAGGAAATCAAGGAGAAACTTTTTTTTCACACCAGCAACTTCACTCCGTGCTTATCACTTAGCCCAAACCCTGTGGGTTACCTGCTTAGCAGTTCAGCAAAACTAAAAATACGGTTCCTGAGCCACAGGGTGCAAGAAGGGAACCAACCAGAGCTTTGGAAAACCAGACGCTCTCAAAAGAATTTGAAACACGGAAATAATAGAAATGCCTAATGCCATCATTGTTGTAAGTTAGTATTTAAACCTTTTCAATTTGAGGATGCTTATAAAGGTGTTTTGGGGAAAACATCTTACGGTAAAAGATTAGGCTTTAATGCTAGAGTGAAATTAAGAGGACGGGGGAGAAATACCTTATTTGATACCTAACAGATACGCTAACAACGCACAAACGGTTAATGGTAGAGCCAGGATAAGAATAGCAATTTGGGCATTCAGGTCATCATATAAATGGTGCATGATTTAACGTATAAAATTTTTATCCTCTAGGAGCTTAAAATCATGAACAGACCATGGGGCATGTACTGGGTACACACACACACACACACACACACACAATAAAACAAACGTCACAGTAAGTTCTAGATCAGCAAATCCTAGCAGGAATGTGTTAGTCAACAAACCCTAAAGTATTCAAAAAAAAAAAACCAAAAGTCCATTCAAAAGTAAGTGAAAAGTGGACAGTTTTTGAAATGAATTTACTACTAATGAAAATGATCATTAAATATGAAAAAGATAAGCTAAACAACATGTTCAGTTTAAGAAGTGGCAGTTTTGGCTTGATGGCCTCATGTAGTTCCTGGCACCTATGGGCTTTCTATAAATGTCAGCATACTCTGAAACTGAGCCACATATGATTTCATTAGCCCTAAATGGTTGAAATGTGTCTGTCCCACACACACACCTCCATGTTAAAATTATTTATGTAAACAGTGTACTGAGATACTCACAGGAAACAATGTTTTGTTATGTTTTAACAACCATGCAAATATTCTTCTTTCTGTCTGAGTATTCTCTAAGTCAGCAGTTCTCAACCTGTGGGTTGCAACCAATGAAAATACATCCTGCATATCAGATATTTACATTACGATTCATTACAGTAGCAAAATTACAGTTATGAAGTAGCAACGAAAATAATTTCACGGTTGGGGGTCACCACAACATGAGGAACTGTATTAAAGGGTCATGGCATTAGGAAGGTTGAGAACCACTGCTCTAAGTTAATGCCAGAACGAGTTTGACCTAACGAAGGAGAGGTCGGAGGCAGATTGGGGGTTAGAAAAGGTACTGTGGGAAATTATTGTTTTTTCTCTACCAATTCTGCTAAAAAAAAGGTTTGGAGGATTACTCTTGTTTATATATTACTATGTTTAACAAAAAACAAGATGGCCAGGTAGAAGTTTGGTCACCCTACTTGTGGTATGGCTACGAACAGGGGAAAGTTAACATATTTAAGAATGCTTATGGTATTATAAATTTATATATTCATGTGATGCAATAAAAATTACAAATATATTCCAATTTATTTTCCAAATAAGCTAAAATCTATATTATAAACTTTCTATAAATTATATATCATGTATGGTTTTATATCTATCAACTAAAATTAAGGCTGTTAAGGCAGATATAATTTAATAAAGGTTTATTTGAAGCCAAATATGAGGTATAGTTTGGGAAGACACTTCAAAAAAGTTGTCAGCATTTCAGAATTGGCTACAAGTTGGAAGGCTTTTTATACGAAAGTTTAGGAGAAGGGAGGTGGGACTTCTCACATGACATTTGTGGTTATTCATTGGAGGGTGCAGTACAGAGGTTGCAATCACTCCCTATAGATCACAACATGCGGGCGAAAATGTCTACGGGCAGGATCATCAGTACAACGTCTGTTGGCCAGGTCTATTCTTACCTCTTTCCTATGGAAAACAGAGTAGTCATAACTTCTGCAATAGTGTTCTGAAAACTGGAATCCATTCATTCCAGCACTTGGACACTTTCCACATAGTTAGGAGTCTCCTGTCTTGTGCCAAGGCAGAGGCAACTATTTAAACACAGATACAGTTCTTGTTCCTAGTATGATGTGTGTGTCTGTGTGTAAATAGATTTCTGTAAAATATTTGAACAGTAACCTGTCCTAATTCCTAATTCTCTTGTCTTGACCTCCCAAGTAGCTGGGACTACAAGCACTTGCCACTACGCCTGGCTATGTTTTAGAGACAGGGTTTTGCTCTGGCTCAGGCTGGTCTCGAACCTGTGAGCGCAGGCAATCCATCTACTTCAGCCTTTCTGTGCAGGGAACAATAGTGACCTCCCCTGTGGTTTATTAACATTATTACCTGGTAGATATTCTATTGCATTCATAAAAGAACAAATGAAGGTGATACAGAACAATAAGAACAAAAGTGGGTAGAAAGTACTTAGATTAAAATTATTGTGATGAGAGATTTAAAAGCAAATAAAATTATGGGATGCAACAGTAAGAAACACATGTAAATAGCAGAGGGAAGATAAAAGAATTAGAGTATCATTCTCACTAGGCATATGTGTAACAACAGTTCTGAAGAGGGATAAATATTATCAAAATAGTATAGGATTATTTTCTAAACTGAATTGAATGAAATGCATTTCCAGAATTAAAGCACCCGTGGTGTGATCAGACATTGAATGAGGAAAAGGACCCATTCCAAGGCACAATTCTGTGAAATATCAAAACCAATTGAAGATTTTTAGAACTTTCCAGATACAAAAACTAGATCATAGAGTAAAGGACAGAGAATAAAATGGAATGATTAAATGGTTTTCCTTTCCTGATACCTGTACCTAGTAATATAATCTAGAAAATACCAAAACAGTGCATTAATTTTTTAAAGAAAATATTCTGAAAAACTAGGCATCTATGTCCTGCTAAACTTATCAATAAAGTGTAAAGGGTAGATTAATCACAGCGTTCAAAGGTAGGAGGTCTCAAATGTTACCACCCACTCACCCTTTGTTGGAAAGTTATTGGAGGTTGGACTCCATGAAATCAGAGGCACAGATCAGTGTGGGAGAGACTTGGGATGTGGGAAATGGAACCCTTATCAGAGAAAAATAAATGGATGGTGATTGGGGCAGAAAAGCTTACACAGCGAGTCATGGATGAGAGTAATCTCCAATCTCTGTACTAAGAAGTTAATAACTGCTGTCTAAACTTGAACCTATGGAAGAACTGTTTAACACATGCTACTTTCAAATAATGGAGGTAAACACTATAAAGGTGGACATGGTGGCTTTTGTGAGAAAAATTGTGAAAGACCAAACTAGACAAAAAAAAAAAAAAAAAAATCATTTAGAGACTTCAGTAAAGAACTCTGCGTTGCTCAGACATATCCCGTCAAGGTTGTACAGTTCTATAGGGCTCTTTCAGCCATTTCACAACACTGTAGGGAAAAAAATAATCTGTAGAAAACTAGTAGCAATGCAAATAATCCCTGATGGGTTTATGCATTGGTCTGGTTTTGTGACTCTCCTTTAAAGTAGAGTCTTACTAATGAATGGACTAAATAAAATATCTGATGTGTGCACATTTCACTTCTGGATGAGAGTTATGATTTTGTCACGTTTGAATTTTTTTTTCTCTTTTGCCAATTCTGTGAGTGGCCATCATCTTCTGATTTTTATTGTAGGCCCTGCAGTACTATTTTACTTTCTAAGTGGCCATCATCTTGATAATTATAGCAATTAAATTTTAAAACTTAAAAAAAACATTCATCATAGTAGTTAAACGTTAAAAATTGATGAGAACTTTGTAAACAAGCTTAGCACTCCAGGATGGAGATATTTTATATACAGGGAAAGAAGAGAGTAAGTATGTAAGTAAAAGAATTAAAAATAACCTCTGAATCAGACTTTTCTTTCTCCAGTGAGAAAACTCCCCTGTTCTTTGTTCTAAACCTTCTTTGATGCTTCTTTTCCACTTTGGCTAACATTTTTCTCACGCACTCCTAGTTACATCACTCATGACCCAGTATCTTCCTTTGTGAACCTCAGACACTGTCGTTTTACTATTCAGTTCTGTCCTCACAATTTATGTCCCAGAACAACGCCTAAAAATTATTCAGCAAAGGAAACTATGATGTGAACCAAATGACACGGCAATCTTACACCACACTGTAGTGTAAAAATACTATCAGGACTGGGTACAAAGTGTATTCTCATTTTGTCTAACCCAGAATAAAAAATATCCAGGGCAGGGACTGTGTCTCCCCTATTAAGTTGTGTACAGCACAAAATATATCAACAGTACTTGATCAGTAATAATTAATTTCATTCACTGCAAAAATATTCAGCATGTTCTCAGCCAGGAAGAAAAGAAACAAAATACCCCAGAGTTCAGTCTCAGGGGAAGACTATGTCTTACAAATAATCTGATTCTGGATTACAGTCTTTACGGCAAATGCTACTAGGGGGGGGAAAAAAGTGGCAAAGCAATTTTATCAATGTAAAAGCAGTTTGTACTTTATGGAGTTTTCTTTTTAAAGGAGTTCGCTTATCTGACAAGTTTGCTGAAGTCCTAGTTAAAAATGTGCTCTTCTCTTTCACTCCCAGGGATGTCAAGAGATGACAATCTTTCCCTTTGTCTTTCAGTTCCCAGTGGCTGTCGTTTCTGAGGTCAGTACTTTCCATTCCAGATAAGCCAGAGAAAGAGAATTGTTGAAAGTGAGAGCAGTCTCCACCGTGAAGTGTTGTTTAAGAACAGAAAACAAAGAACCCCAGTGAGAATATTGTATATGGCAAATGCGTGACCTCCAAGTTTTTCTGATAGCCTGATTTAGAGGCTGTCCGGCTTGCCCGCCACCTGCCGGCAGGACTAGGAAGTACCGCATCGGGAAAGGGAGCCGCGGAGAAACAGCTCTCCCTGCGTGACTGACACGTTCAAGTAGGGGCGGGGGCGTGCTTGACTTTCGCAGTTCGGGTTCTCTTTTCTTTTCTTCACGTATAAAAGACTCAGTAGCAACAGTAAAAAATGTTTCTATTGTAACATTTTCCTTCAAAGAAAATGATTTTGTAATGTCTGACTATTAAGCATTTCTGTTCTACACCTTCCAGTGACCTATATTCAATTACTAACTGGGAATCTTACCATGTTTAGTCTCAATAACTCCTCACGCAGAGGGTGAGTAGAGTTTTAGTACATGAAGGAGATTTACACCTAACTTGGGAGTCCATAAATTTTTTGCCATCATTGTGACTGTTGAGCTAAATTCATTTAATAGATTATAAAGTCGTAGATTATAAATTTTACAATTGTCAAACATATAGAAAATTATTGTATATATAAGTAGGGTCATGATTTGCATGATGAAGAAAGTTAGATATAACTTCTTTGTTAAAATCAACCATTACCTGTTAAAATTAGAAAAATATCTCAGTAAGAGGACAGAGATTAATATTAATAGAAGAGTAATGTTCAAGTTGTTAAGAAAGGACGTTAAAACTCAATAGACAATCTTGATGAGCTAAATCAAGTTCACAAGAGGAAACACAACAAAAACTTAAAAAGAGTTATATCTCACTATTAAAAAATAAATAGTGATCTAACTAAAACAGTGATCTAACACCTCAAAGTACTAACATACATTTTAAAGATATAGGTAATATAGTTTGGCCAGCGTATAGTCAAGTTGATACACATGTGTTCCTGGAAGGAATAGAAATGGTTTTGATGATTCTAGAAAAACTTCAATAACTGCTGAGTTATAGGAAATATTTGCTAAGGAAAATAAACTAGAATAATTTTTTTAAAAATACCTGCATGAATAATGGTGTGTGTGTGTGTGTGTGTAGTGCTGTTTTTAAAAGTACAGAAAAAGGATGGCCAACAGAGATATCTAACAAGAAATTGGTTATTCATTCAATATCTATTTTGAGGCAAGGTTATGTGGTATTAAAAACAATGATTAAAAAGATTATATACCAGCTTAGATATCTGTTCATTTTATGTTATTACAGGAGTAGATACTATGTTTTACACTATGATTGTAACTGGGAAAATACATACAGGGTGGCCGTGCAATCCATGTGGATTTTAAACAAACTTTGTGGCCTCCTTATATCCATGATTAGGCAAAGACTAAAATTAGTTCCCTGAATGAAGTTATTTCACAAGGAAGTTGCATTTTTCAAACATTCTGTAATGCTACTGAATGATATTTAATACTACTTTTAATTTTTACAATAACAAAATACAATAAATTTGTAAAGTAATCAAATACCCCAGAAGAGTTTGGATTTATTAAATTCAAGTTTATTAAATTCAATTGTGTTGTCAAAGTGAGAACATGTCAGCAAATTTTTTCAAGAACTGAACAAAAGAGAGGTAGGGCCATCACTCATCATTTTCTAGACCTTGGATTATTTTATAGCACATTTCCCATATCATATAATACCATTTTAGCTATAATTATTTTAGCATATAGATATAATCAGGGAATGACAACTATTGTAAAGAGTATTTGAATCATGTAACAGATTCAGCCAAAGTCCTTTGTTGTTACTGCTGATCTGGAGGGCAGTGCAGAATCTCCTTACCCTGAGATAGGACGATCTCACGCGGCCGACTGCCTACCTCCAGGGACACAGCCACATCACGCCCTCTGTCTCCAAGGCTCAGCACCTTCTTCTGTGCTTTTCGTGATTCAGTAAATGGCAACTATATTCCTCCATTTTCAGACCACAAACTCTTGTCTACATTCTTTCTCTCACACCCCACATGGCCATGTCCTATTGATTTATCCTTCAAAATATATTCAACAACTGACCAATCTTCCCTAATGCCACACATTTTTTCTGGAGTTAATTATTATTCCATTTCATTACCCAGTCTCTTCGCTTTCAATCTCCAAACATATTCTTGGTCCAACAGCCCGAGTGATCTTTTTGTTTTGTTTTATTGTTTTGAGGAAGGACTTTATATATTTGTAAATTTCAAACACACAAGACATTTAGAAAGAGTACTTTGATGAATCTCCAAGTTCCCAACACCCAGCTTCAACTGTCTTCGAGTATGACCACTCTTAACTTATGAACGTACCTACACTTTTCCTCACATCCAGAACTCCTGGATTATTTTATAGCACATTTCCCATATCATATAATACCATTTTAGCTATAATTATTTTAGCATATAGATATAAATATATTCACACATATTGGGTATACATATATTTATTTCTATATACATGAATGAATCAGGATTCAAATTAGTAGATTCAAATTCAAATTAGGAAATTATAATAGGATTCAAATTATTTTGTGCCTCCTTCCACTAGAAGGCATGAAATATCCATTTACATCTTTTGCTGTGACATTAGAAGCTAATCGTAATTGCAGCCTCATTCCATATTTTATTAGGGTCTAAAAAATGGTCACAATCTAGTGGTATTTTTCCCCGTTCATTCATCAGTTGTCATGCTTCTATAAAGAGAAACTTTCTCCCGTTACCTATTTGGTTAATCTGAGGTACAAAATGTACAGCAAAATTAGATTAAATGTTTTATTCATTCATTTATTTACAAAATTTCAGTCAACAACCTTTTCATGTTACCAATGAGTTTCCTAACAATCTCTGGATTCCTAACACATTCTAAGTAACCAATGAGATTTTGTGGTTTTTAAAAATCATTATAAACTCATCAGTTACAACATATTTGTTGTGTTTCAGTTTATTGAAGTTATTATTTTTATTGCTGCTCAAATTTTCACAAGATTAGTTAGCAGAAACCTGTTGAAGTTGGTTCCTGAGTCATTTTGACATGTGTTGAGTAGGCTTTAACTTCCTCAATTTTTGGCTTAACAGTTTCCAGGTTCCTCTTATCCATGTGGTGCTCTGGACTCAATTCAGCCATTTCTTCAATGAACTCTGCTCTAGTGGGAAATGTGCTATGGAGAGCACAGCACAGGCATTGATAGTGCTCTTTTAGTGTTTCTAGTGGACTTTTTAGTGGACACAACTAACACAGAATATGCTTTATCACTTATTTCTATCTTCTCCCTCTTTCTCATTCACTCCATAAATTTTGTGTGCGATTCTCATGCATCATTATGTGCTACACATTTACATGTGAAATGGCTTTTCTTCTCTTCAAAGGAAATGATGAGCAGGACAGATTTTAGGCCTCACATTCTACAGATTCCTCTTCAGTGACCTAAAAGTGTTCAAAAACATTTCGGAAGTTACTAAGAACTTCCAGCTCTGTCCTAACTCTGCTTCTTCTAACAGTCCTGTTGGAAGTCTGTCCTTATTCCTGTCTACTTTCCAGGCAGGCACACAGTTTCTCTCCAGTGCAGAGCATTAGATTGAAGAAGAGACTTAATTAGTGAGCTTCAAGACTTCTCTGGGTCCAGACAACTCCAGCTGCATCCAAACTTGCACTCACCCATGAGTGCATCATTATTTAGCCTAACTAAATAAAGAATAAAAGAAAAGAAAAACTACAAAACAAAGAAAGAAAGCCTGATAAAGCCCTTTTTCCAGTTTTGGATGCTGATCTCAAATTGACCCTTTGAATTTTTTCAGAGGAACCCTTCATCTTGGGGGTTTTGTGGTTCTCAGACCTTGACTAATGCCTTTGCTTGCCCTCTAGTTCCTTTTGAATAGCTAATACTGTTTAAATCTGCTAACAATGGGTTTTCTACATTCATTCATGAACTTTTTTTTTTTTTTTGGAAAACTTGCCTTCAAATTTAGTTGTAGATATTCTCTATGGGTTTTGGTTTTACTATTCTAGGGGATCTATAACTTTGCATCCATGTGTGTGTGTGTGTGTTTGTGTGTGTGTGGGTATAGGGGGACGGTTTTGAGGGTTTCTTGCTGGACCTCAGATGTTAGCCAGACTTTAGCCCCAGAGTCTTTATACCTGCATCTAATTTTCTTTTTTCTTTTTTTTTTTTTTAATAATGGCAATTATAACAGGGGTAAGATGGTATCTCATCGCTGTGTTAATTTGCCTTTCCCTGATATTAGTGATGTTGAACATTTTTCACATATTTCTTGACCATTTGTCTTTTCTTTTATTGAAAATCTTCTGTTCCTGTCTATTACCCACTTTTTGATGGAATTGTTTATTTCTTTTCTTGCTGATTTGTAGATTTTGGATTTTAGCCCTTTATCAGATTTTGGATTTTGGATTTTAGCCCTTTATCAGAAGTATAATTTGTATTGTTTCCATTTAATTCCTGTGTTTCTTTATTGATTTTATCCTTCAATGATCTGTCCAGTTCTATCGGTGGGGAGTTGAAATCCTTGCACTTATGATGTTACTGTTTATTTCTTTCCTTAGATATAGGAGAATTTTTCTTTTTTTAGGGATCTTGGAATGGCTCCATCAGATGCGTATGTATTTAGGATTTTGTCTTTGTGTTGAATTGCTCCCTTTATGTTTATATAATAACTATTTTTGTCTTTTTTTTTTTTTTTACTGTTATTGATTTAAAGTCTATTTTATCTGATAAGAGAATGACAATACCTGCTTGCTTTTGATTTCCATTTCTGTGGAATATTTTCATGTCTCCTTACCATTAATCTGTGCAAGTTCTTTTGAATTAGATGGGTTTCTTAGAAACAGCAAATACTTGCCTTATCTTTTCTTTCATCCATTCAGTATATCTGTGTCTTTTAAGTGGGGCCGTAAAACTGTCTACTTTCACTGTTCATATTGATTTGTAGGGTACTGTTCTGTTCATCATGTTGGATGATGCCTTGCTGTTGTTTCTGCTCCTCTTTTGACTTTGTTTTATAAGAGCTATGAGCTGTCCCTTTCAGGCATTTTTACACTGGTGGGTATCTCTTCTATTCCTCTGCTCCATCTACAGTAGACTTTTGAGCATTCATGTAGGGCAGATCCTTTAATGGAAAATTCCGTTAGTGTTTGCTTGTCTGGAAAAGTCTTTAGCTATCATTCATGAATCTTAGTTTTACAGAATATAAGATTCTTGGATGGCAGTTTACCTGTAAAAGAAGAGTAAAAAATAAAATGGTCCTCAATCCCCTCCAGCCTATAAGTTTCTGCTGAGAAGTCTGCTATTCACCTGGTATGTTTTCCCTTGTAGGTTGCTTCCATCTTAAAGCTTGTAGAATTTCCTCCTTCATTTTCACTTGGCCAGGTTAATTACTCTGTGTCTTGGAGATGGCGTCTTTGCTATGAATCTTCCTTGTGTTTGATGACCATCTTGTTGTATATAACTCTCTGGAAATACCAGAGAATTTTTCCTCAAAATTACCCTCAAATAGATTTTCCATGCTTTTTGCTTCCTCATCTTCTTCCTCTGCAATAACTATATTTCAGATACTGGTTCATTTCCTATAGTCCTATATTACTTTGAGTGATTGCTCCTGCTTCTTTACTCTTTTTTCTGCTTTTTTTTTTTTTTTTTTTTTTGCAGTTTTTGACTGGGGCCAGGTTAGAACGTGCCACTTGTGGTATATGGGGCCGGCACCCTACTCCTTTGAGCCACAGGCACCACCCCTTTTTCCGCATCTTTGACTGAGTTAGCTTAAAAGCCTTGTCTTCAAGCTCCAAGATTTTTATTTTGCTTGGTCTAGACTATTGTTGACCCTTTCAAAATTCCCTAAATGCCATTTTGGTATCTTTAAGTTCTATTATGTCCTTACTTAATGTCATTAATCTCTTTAGTATCATTTTCACACTTTTCATTCACGACTGAATTTTTTTTTTTTTTTTTTTTTTTTTTTTTTTGCTCGTTCATTTTTAATTTAAAATTTTTGTTACATTACATTGTTTTTTTTAACCCAAATTATGAAATCAATTTCTG
>CAUYPK010128303.1:0-25235 GCA_963574355.1 Loris lydekkerianus
TTACCTCTTTCATGTTTACATGGATGGAGCTGGAACATATTCTTCTTAGCAAAGTATCTCAAGAATGGAAGAAAAAGCATCCAATGTACTCAGCCCTACTATGAAACTAATTTATAGCTTTCATATGAAAGCTATAACCCAATTATAGCCCAAGAATATGGGGGAAAGGAAAAGGGAGGGGAGGGGTGGGGGGAGGATGGGTGGAGAGAGGTTAATTGGTGGGACCACATCTATGGTGCATCTTACAAGGGTACATGTGAAATTTACTAAATGTAGAATATAAATGTCTTAAGACAATAACTAAGAAAATGCCATGAAGGCTATGTTAACCAGTTTGATGAAAATATTTCAAATTGTATATAAAACCAGCACATTGTACCCCATGATTGCAGTACACAGCTATGATTTAATAAAAAAAAAAAAAAGAAAAAAAAAAGCGCATCAAAAAGAAAGTTCAAGACAATCAAGTGAGACATCCTGCTGTTGCAAGGATGGTTCAATATGTTCTGTAACAGAGTCTGTTGAAAATACCTAGAAAGATGAGAGATACAAGAATAGTGGCTCAAAGGAATTTTATATGCAAATTGTGGAAAGTCTCAGGATACAAAATCAATGTACACACATCAATAGTATTTCTGTATACTACAAGCTGAGAATCAAATCAAGAACTCAATACTATTCACAGTAGCTACAAAGTAAACAAAATGCTTAGGAATAACCGAGAAGATGAAAGATCTCTATGAGGAGAACTACAAAATACAGATGAAAGAAATCATAGATGACACAAAGAAATTAAAAAATGCCTCATGTTTATGGTTTGGAAGAATCAACATTGTTAAAACACCCATACTGTCCAAAGTTACAGAATCTGAGTTACAGATTCAATGCAATTCCCATCAATATTTCAACATCTTTTCTCACAGATCTAGAAAAAATAATCCTACACTTCACATGGAACCAAAAAAGAACACGAATAGCCAAAGCAAGCCTAAGAAAAAAGAACAAAGCTAGAGACTTCACATTTCCTGACTTCAGATTACACTACAAAACAGCATGGTACTGGTATAAAAGCAGATACACAGATTAATGGAACAGAATAGACAGCCTGGAAATAAAGCCATACAGCTATAACCAATTGATTTTTGACAAAGCAGACAAAAACATCCACTGCGGAAATAAAGGTCTATTCAATACATGGTTCTAGGAAAACTGGATGGCCACATGCAGAAAAATGCTACTAGATCCCTCTCTCTCACCATATACAAAAATTAACTTAAGATGGATTGCAGATTTAAATTTAAGACCAAAAATGATTAAAATTCCCCATGAAAATGTAGAAAAAACTCTTCTAAACATTGGCTTTGGCAAAGATTTCATGGGTGGGACCCCAAAAGCAAATACAGCAACAACAAAAATAAATAAATGGGTGTGATAATTAAACTAAAAAGTTTCTGGCTCAGCACCCTTAGCACAGTGGTTATGGCAACAGCCATATACACTGAGGGTGGCAGATTCAAACCCAGCCCAGGCCAGCTAAATGACAATGACAACTGCAACAAAAAAAAGCTGGGCGTTGTGGCAGGTGCCTGTAGTCCCAGCTACTTGGGAGACTGAGGCAAGAGAATCATTTAAGCCCAAGAGTTAGAGGTTGCTGTGAGCTGTGATCCCATAGCACTCTACCAAGGGTGACTCAGTGAGAATGTCTCAAAAGAAAAAAAAAAAGTTTCTGCACAGCAAAGGAAAGAATTACAGAGTCAACAGACATCCTACACAATGGGAGAAAATATTAATAGACTATATCCAACAAAGGGCTAAAAAGTGTAAAGAATTTCTACAGTGAATATCAGAGTGGGTTTTTTTTGTTTGTTTGGTTTTGATTTTTCATTTTTTTACTTCACTATTGCCTCTCTTCACCTTTCTTTTCAGGACAAGATAATGGTTTATAATTCATTAATTTTGCATCTACATTATACTCTTTAAATAAAAATTACCAGGCTGAGTATTGTTCTAAGGTACATCTTGAATTATCTCCAAGAAAGATTTTGCTTGCTACAAGCTAATTGGCTTATACTGAAATCCATCAATATTTTTTAATTCTATAACCACAAACCCTTATATAAATTAACATGTATAATCACACGTGTCTAAGTTCTTAAAGATCTAATAAGTTGTTCAATCAGCCTAGAGTGCTCTATTTTTTCTAATAGATTTTATGAGATTTCATTTTTATGCATTAATTTTAAAAAAACTAAATTACAAGAGCACTCATGGTCTAGTGATACCACAAAAAAGGAGGAAATACATTTGTCTACAAATGTCTATGGGTGGTTTTGTTCGTATGAAACAGATTGGTAAATGTGCTAAGGTAGCCTGAAGATGCCCTGGTCAAAAGCTCAGGAAAATGTTTTGAATTCAACTTTATAAAAAGTATTTTCCTTTCCATTATTTAGGAATTTGTTATTCTTTCACTCTGGACTGAAAGTATAGGTTTCCCCAAAATTTATGCATTGAAATTCTTGCACCCAGTGTCACGGTATTAGAAGGTGGGGCCTGTGGGAAGTGATTAGATCATGAGGGTGGAGCCCTTGTGAATAGAGTTAGTGCCCTTATAAAAAGACACGAGAGAGCTTAATTTATCCCTTTCTGCTCGCCCCCAAATGAGGATGTAAGAAGACAGCCTTCTGCAAGCTACAGACAGCCTTCATCAAAAACCCCACCATCCTGGCACTCTAATCTCAGACTTCTACACTTTAGAACTGTGATAATAAATGCTTGTTGTTTAAACCACCCAGCCCATAGTATTCTGGTTTATCAGCCCAAACTAAAACACTCAGTTTCTGCTTTTTTTTAGCTCTAAAGTCAAAACATCATTCCTATATATTTCAAAGGAAGGCCGATGCTAACAGGAATAGAATAGAGAAAGATGAAAACTTGGGCTTGAAAGATGAAAAAAAGGGCTTGAATAAAAGACAGTTTTCTGTGATTTTGAGTAAAGGCTATTGTGATAGAATTTGTATCCTAGGAAGAAAATCTCCACATTAGAGCCAGCACCTGGCTACCTTCAATTGCTTCCTACTCTGAGGAAATGTTGGAGAGATATCTCCCAACCCTCAGCCCTGGGCTTTTTCCCCTAGCACTTGGGGTAATCACAGACCACAGACCAAGCAAAGTCATCACTGTCTGCAAGTAGGGACACCTCAAGAGTATGTGATCTTTGGCCAAAGGAATGTAGCCTACTTCCCTGTAAGAGCTGTATTATTACAAGGAAAAGAAATTTCTTTCTTCCTTATTTTCCCAAAAAGCTTTCAAAGTCTCCACCTAAAATAGAACAATACCATTTACCACAAGTGGTTATCACTGTCCTATGGATTGGTGCTTCAATAGAATTAATGGATCTGACTTAGAATTAAAAAGCATAGTGTAAATGCACCTCCCACCCAGCTTTGCTCAGGTGATCACAGCTACTTCAGTAAAAATAAGTAATATTTTGCGCTGAACTCTAGACATGAGATGGTGTTTAACTGTGCTATGTAAACCTTTTACGAAAGCAAACCACATGTGTTTATTCAGAGCATTTTAAATGTGGGCAGAAATAAAATCCTAGACCCTTGGTTGGTACTACATCCATTTTAAGACAGTAAATTCAAGAGGAGTACCTATAAACACTCCCTCTCTTAAATATTTCTGTCTTTAAATCTTGGTTTCTATTTTTCACTAAAATTTTGTGTTGTAAAATGTGAAATGTAGGTCAAGTTGTTGGTAAGTGCCGGATAAAATCTGTTTATACCAAAAGTAAATGGTAAAATCCTCCCAGCCTGACATACTTTAAAAATATTACTTCTGCAAATATGGTATTCAGGGTATTCCCCCAATTCATTTAATTTTGAGCCATTCTTGACATAGACTTCTCTGGATACTGGATTTTAGTCACAATTTTATAGCTTTCACTTGACGGAAAATTTTTAAGAATATCATGACCCTTTACAAACAAGAGCCTTTACTCCTGGAAACAACAGCTGAAATCTTATTCAGGTTGTTTTGCTTTATGTCCAGTAAAGAAACAGAAAGCACCCACATGCCGGAGCAAGAAATGTATTATGAATTAAATATTTGCACCACCCCCAAATTCATATGTTGAAATCCTGCCCCCAAGAGATGGAATGGATGTGGAGTCTTTGAGAGGTAATTAGATTTATTAATAGATCTGGTCCTGAGGTTGGAGTCCCCACACTGGGTTGGTGCCCTTGTAAGAAAAGGGAGAAACCAGAGACCTCTCCTCTCCACCATGAGGACACAGCAAAAAAGTAGCCATCTGCGAGCCACAAAGAAGGCCCTCACCAGAAGCCAAGACCTGCCAGCACCTTGAACTTGGACTTTCAGCCTTCAGAACTATGGGAAATTAATGTCTGTTCCCAATCTATGGCATTTTGTTACAGCAGCACAGCAGAGTAGGACAAGGCAAAACTCCAAAGTTAAAGACATGTCAGATACATAGACACTCCTGCAGCTTCAGGTAGAAATGCCCCTCAGAGGAGTCCAAACTTTTGACTTCTCTGTGCCACATTGGAAGAAGAAGAGTTGTCTTGGGTCACACAGTAAATATACAAGCACTAACAAAAGCTAATGAGCCACAAAAAGGTCCATACAAAATTTTCATGATATCCACCATCACAGGTTTAAAAGTCCTCACATAATCCACATGTGGCCTGCAGGTGCAGGTTAGATACTCCTATATGAACATACATTGCTTCCTTAGCAATGATTTTTAAACAATTTTATGTAATAAAACCTCAACATTGTAGCAAAAGCAGAAAAAAACTGGCAGCAATACAAAAATCTTAGTTCTTTGAATCACAGAAGAAATGTCCATCAAATTTTGGTCATCGGTGAGGAACTTCCAGGCCCTTCCACTTGACTTCTGCTTATTTTCCTATTTTGCATGCATCCTAAAGAGAGGATTAAAAAATAAATAAATGTTAACTTCACCGTTAAAGCAACATGCTTTGCGGTGTGTGACACACCTTTTGGGGGCAGGACATAATTATAAGAGGGACTTTAGGTAACAAAAGCAATCAATGTAACCTGGTTTTTTGTACCCTCAGTGAATCCCCAACAATTAAAAAAAAAAAAAAAAATGCTTTGGTAAGAAGCAGTTTTAAACTCTTAGTAAAATGAGAAAATGTCAGAAAATATATTGACATGATTGTGCCTGATATATAAAAAGCTGGCTCTGCTTGTAGCTATCCTGAAGTTTATAAAAAATCATAAACTCTCACCATGTAAACTAAAAGTTCCTTCATCTGCTGCCTCTACCACCACCTCTTAGTCATGAACCAATGGGCCAGCAATTCTCTAAGCATCTAGAGCAGTGAGAGGTGAGGGGAAGCCAAAAGAGTTGGACTTTCACAAAGCCTCTGGAAATAAGTAAAAAAAAAACAAAAAAAAAAACTATGTGTGTGTGTGTGTGTTCCATGTTATACAGCCAAGTACTTCATAACCACACTTCCATCAATGACATAAACCTATGTAAGAATGTGGTCCAGATGATACCAGAGCTAAACTATTCCCATCATCTGGTGACTTTGTAGCCATTTTAATGTTGTAGCAGGATGAATGCATGGTGTGGTCATTCTGGTGTAAACAAACCTATGACACCACCAGTCCTATAAAAGTATAGCACTTACAATTATATATAGCACTTAATAATGATAATAAAGAACTATGTTACTGGTTTATATATCTACTACGCTGTACCTCTTACCATTATTTCAGAGTGTACATCTAAAAAGCTTTAGGCAGGTCCATTAGGATGTATTCCAGAAGAAGGCATTGTTACCATAGGAGGTGAAACTCCACGGATGTTACCACCCTTATAGACCTGCCATTGGTAGAAGATGTAGCAGTGGAAGACAGGGATGATGATCTTGACCCTGTGTAGACCTAAGCTAATTAACATGTGTGTTTGTGTCTTAGTTTTCAACAGAAAAGTTCTAAAACTAAAAAAAAAAAAAAAAAAATTAACAGAAAGTATTTATAGAATAAAGATATAAAGAAAGAAACATTTTTGTATGGCTATACAATGTGTTTGAATTCTAAGTGCTATTACTGAAGAGCCAAAAGTTTTAAAAGTTTATAAAGTTAAAAAGTTCCAGTAAACCAAAGTTAATTTATTATTGAAGAAAGAAAAATATTTTTTATTAATTTGGTATAGCCAGTGTACAGTGTTTATAAAGTCTACAGAACTGTAGAGCCATGTCCTAAGCCCTCCCACTCACTCACCACTTACTCAATGATTCACCCAGATTAACTTTCATTCCTGTAAGCTCCATGCATGGTAAGTGCCCTTCTATGGGTACCATTTTTTATACTTTATACTGTATTTTTACTGTTCCTTTTTAGGTTTTGCTGTGTTTAGATACTCAAATACTTACCATTGTTTTGCAGTTGCCTACAATACTCAGTATAGAAACATGCTGTACAAGTTTGTAGCCTGGGAGCAATAGACATCATACTATGTAGCCTGAGTGTGTAGTGGGCTGAGCCAGTAGGTTTATGTAAGGACACTCTATGGTGTTCACATAGGGATGAAGTTTTCTACAAAGGCATTCTCAGCACGTATTTCCATTGCTAAGGGTCATATATATATCCAGCTTGTTTGAAGATACTTTTTGCTAAATTAACCCACCAAAATAAAATAAGATTTTATACAATGTGCAAGCAGATAGGTACACATGTAGTCATTTTGGAGAAAGGAATAAATTGCTTCACACCAAAGATTCCTTCTGTATAACAACATAAAAACTATCACAGCTCTTGACCATTAGAGTTTGTGAAATGGGATCAACCAAGAGCTGTGGTATGGTAGGAGGGTATTCAAAGTAACTCGCCTAGATCCTGGAGCAGGCCCTCATCCGGCAAAGTACTCAGGTTGGAAGTCATCTTGACCTGAATCAAAGGCTACGTACATGGCAGTACTCTTGGGAGTTGCTGAAGGACAGAAATGTATCACTGAAAACTGAGTACCCACCACCATGAAACAAATCCAGATATAAATCACAGTGGAAGGCAATAAAAACATATCAAACAAAAAGAGGTGCTGTTTAGGATTTTGTGAATTAGACATAGATCTGAAGTTCACAGATGTACGAGGTATACTCTGTAGGCTTTTCTGACCAGGTGACCCTCTTCAATCTCCACACATTTATTCCTGTCGCAAGTAGGATCTTTCTTGTTCAATGACAACAAGTTTCTACCACAATTCAGCTAGGTCTGGTTCTAGGCCTGACTCTACTACCATGGCCTAGATCAACTAAAGTTTTAAATGAAGATGTTGCCAGTGCTTAGAAAATAGGTGGCCCAGTGGTGAGACTATAAGGAAGGAAAGATGAAAAAGTTATAGTATTTCTTTGCAGGTTTTGTCTAGGTTATGAGCCAAATAAATTGGAAGCCTCTAATTCAGAGAACAGGAAATGAAGGAAGTCTGTTCCTTTTAGAAAAACAGTATCACATCCTTCCTGTGCATACTTAAAAAATAAATATTTTACTTTCTTATGGTGATTTAAGTGCCCTTCCCTATATTCCTTCGGAAGAACTCTTACTAGGAGCTGAGCCACACTCTCACCAATAAACCTCAGGACTCTGGCTGGCTGTTTTCTCAGGGTTTCAGCCTGGGTGGCCAGGGAGCAGGGCATCACTGGATTCCACACAGGAAAGGCTGTACCAAACCATGCCCCCAGACTGGGGCTTCCATTCTTTCAGTTTAGAAATGCTGTGGGCAGATCCCAAGTGGAGAAGCATCAAAGAACTACCCAGCAGGGTTGATCCTTATGAAACTGCCCTTTCTCTACCAGTTCAGTATGAAAAGAGTGAAGCCAAACTTTGACAGAATGTACCGGGGATGTTAAATACAAGAGCACGGAGCTAGGTTCCCTGCTTCTCACCCTCTCAGAGTCACAAAGCATGGTCTCACGGAGTTCCAGCATTCTTTGGGTACCTTCTGCAAGCCGGGCACTGCGTGAGGTGCTGCGGAAAGAGCAATGAAGAAGGATAGGGGGTCCCTAGCCTCAGGAAGCTCACCATCTAAAAGATTTTCTGACGTGCTTTTGTTTAACAGTTGTATAGTTTTAGCTTTTATATTTAGATGTATAGTCCATTTTGAGGTATGATATGGCATAAAGGTTGAATTCATTTCTTCTCCCACCAATTGCTCTACTACCACCTGCTGAAACAAAAACACCTTTTCTCCCATTATATTGTTTTGATACCTCTTCTGAAAATCAGTTGTTGATTGGACACATATCCATGTAAATCTATTTCTGGACTTTTTATTCTGTTCCATTGATTCATATGTCTCTCTTTACATCAATACTAAGCCATCTTGATGACTGAAGATTAATACTAAGACTTAAAATTAGGCCATGTAAGTCTTTCCATTTTGTTTGCCTCTTTGAAAATTGTTTTGGTTTTTTTTCTAGATGCTTTGTATTTCCATGGAATGAGCTTGTCCAAAAAAAGTCTGCTGATATTTTGTCAGTATTTTGAGTTAAATTTATAAGTCAGTTTGGGGAATTAACAACTTAACAATAGTGACTATTTCCATTTGTGAGCATACAAAATTCCTGTTGGGCCCCTGTACCTGTGTCCTCTATATTTCTAGGTATTTTTCTGAGACTTTTTAAGAATAATATCTTTAATAGACTCTGTCCATAGAACAGGCAGTATTGAAGTCATAAATGATGTGTAACAAAAGTCAATGGTATTTACTTAAGAAATAAGAAATATTGTTGTGTATTATAACAAATAACAGAAGATTTAGGTGATTGCATGTAAATTGTGCTGATATGCTTTTTTGCTAGTAGTTTTTTCACTTGATACACTGTTAGGCCTTTATGTGTTTCTTCTCTTTGGATTGCATAACTATGTTGTCTAGTTTCACTTTTACTTGAAGGATATGCACCTTCACTTTCAGTCTCTCACTCCCTAAAGTGGTCAATCCTCTGCTCTGACGTCAACTGTTTGCAAAATTTAATCCCTGGGTAGCAAAAAAGGGTAAAACCTCAAGATTTCACATCTGGGTTTTTCCAACTAGAAATAAAAGAGTTTACCTCTTTAGATGCACCTGAGTATGACATATGGTTAGGATTAATATTCAACAATCCGTGGCCAGGCATATGGCTCATGCCTGTAATCCTAGCATTCTGGGAGGCCCAGGGCAAGTGAATAAGGAGTTCGAGACCAGCCTGAAAAAGAGCAAGACCCGGTCTCTACTAAAAATAGAAAAACTACCTCAGCATTGTGGCAGGCACCTGTAATCCCAGCTACTCAGGAGGCTAGGACAAGAGGATCTCTTGAGCCCAGGAGTTTGAGGTTACTATGAGCTATGACACCAGGACACTCTACCCAGGGCCCAAGTAAGACTCTGCCTCCCACCTCCCGCCCCCAAAAAAAGAAGTTTAACAATCCACATAGCATAGGCCCAATCCACATAGCATAGGCCCAAAATATCAGAAAGGATGCCTATCATAAACAACTCAGAGAGCAATTTTGTTGCAAACTAGCTGAACATGAACCCTACTCATAAACATTAGGATAAACTTGTTTGAGTAACTTCAACTGTTTCATCAGTAGACGAACACCAGTCACATTTTAATGTGTACAAAGTTGCTTATAACTTCTCACACTTTCATTTTCAGAATTGCTAGCAGCCTCAGGCAGTTCCTTTAGCTTCCTAGTGCATTCTCCCCACACCCACACCTGTGTCACACCTCTTAATATTTCTCTCCACCAAATCCTAGAATTATAGGCTCTCTATGCTGAGAGGGGTCTTAGAAAATGCCCTTGCTTCACAATTGGGGAAACAGAGCCTAGAAACAAAATACTCACTCAACGTGCTACACCACACAGTGCTTCAGCAGAACCTGGGCCGGAACTCAAGCTTCCTGCCATCTGCAGCCTTTAGGAGCTGTCCCAGAACATGGCATCAGAGAAATCTGTGTAAACTATTATGTTTAGGTATCAATTATTATGGCATAACACCACCTATTTTTTTACTTTTTAATTGAGGAAGTAATAAATAGAAATTTAGATTTTAAAATTTTCAAATAGTATAGATTTTATGCAAGTGTCTCGCTCACTCCCCCCACCTGACATACCTTTACTCTCAGCTTGCTGTTTACCTATCTTCCCGTGCTTTTACACACGAATAAGATCTTCGTACACGCAGCATTTTATTTAGCCATTTCCATGAATATTTTGTTGAAAATATTAGCATCTCAGAAATCAGTGCCAAATATATCGCATTCTTAAAACAGGGAATACTCTGGTGGCCAGTGATACCCTGTTTTTAAAACTTTTTAGTTGGCAAATAAAAATTATACATGTGTGTGAGGTACAATATGATGTTTTGGTATTATGGGTGCACCGTAGAACGATTAAATCAAGCTCACTCACCCGAGGTACTTACCATTTTGGTGGTGAAAACATTTAAAATCTACTCTCAGCTGCAGTCAGTATGCTACACACAGATCATTTTTATTTATTATTTATTAATTATTTATTTTAAGAGGTGGGCTCGCTCAGGCTGGGGTGATACGATAGTGTGATGGTCGCTCACTGTAGCCTCAAACTCTTGGGCTCTCCTTCTGCCTCAGTCTCTTAGATTGCTGAAATTACAAGTGTGAGCCACTGTGCCCCACCCAGATAAAATTCACATTGAAGAATTATTATATGTGAATTTTAAAAGCAAATCTCTACACAGAATTTTGTTTTTAAGGTGATTTTTTAAACAAGTATTACAATGACCTGTGTTTGGCAGTTTGGGGTTTGCTTACTTGTTTGCTGGCTTCTCACAGGGGAGACTGCCAGAGGCACCACGCTGTGCCAGACGATCTCTACCCACTCAGCGCCATCTCAGCATCACGAGGGAGACACCCATAAAAACATTTCCCATCACCGCTTTTAACTATGGTTCTGGGTTAAATTCTGTCAATGGAAAAAGAAGTCCCACTAGACTGAGAAGGCAATAGAGAAGGGGGAGCCAATAATTCTCTAGCAGTTATAGCAACAAACATGTGGGCAAATGAAAGAGGACAGGTGTTTATAGCAGTCACCAAGAAAGCTCCTAAAAATCACCACCAGCTGCCTAAGGTGTAAAAAGCTTCACGAAGAGCAAGGTAACTAGTGATAATTAGAAGGACAGAAATTCCAATCATTTCACTAGACCCAGGTCTCATTCCTGGATCCTGTGGGTCCATCACAAGCCAGGTCCCACTGTCCGCTGCTCTGCCTGATCCCTCTTCAGATTTCCTTTTCCTAAGGTTTGTTTTGATTCAGCGTGCTTTCTTGAAGCACATTGAAATAGCCCTGTTAAGCCCCTTCTGATATTTTCTTTAGGGATATCGTTAAGGACACTGTCTCCTCCATGATGATCCATTGAGAATTTTCTTTCAAAACAAATTGCCAAAGGAAATATTTGCATATTTAAGAAACTAGTAAGGATTAATTAATATCAACTTTGGTTGTTAGGAAAATTACAGTCAAATTTTCATTCAATTTTCAGAAATTCTGTGAGGGCATAATGGTTCATGTGTGCTTTATCTTCTTGGGTTTTTACTTTCTTACTAATTCATCCTTTCCCCGACCCATATTTTTTTTTTTAAGAAGAGTAAAGTGTAGCAGTGAGAAGGGGGAAAAGAGTAGAACAAGGAGCAAGGACTTCAATCTGTAACTGACTGTGAACAATCATGTGAGATAACTCACTACCTTTGGACCAGCCCATATTTTTTAACTTACTTCTATTTTTCCATTTTGTCAGTTTTATCCTGGTATTTTTTACTACCTCTCCTAATTAAATATATACTTCAGGTATAAATACTTTACAATACATGTAGCCCAGATTTCCTCAGACCTCATCACCATGTAGATATATATAGGGCGACTTGAACAACAGCTGAAAGGTTGACTAATCTATATGCTCATTGATTTGTGAAAGTCTTTGGGTTCCTGTATGACATGCCATCTCTGCCCCCACCCAAATGTTTCTGGAAGTCCTCAGTGGGTGCTTCACTCAGGTTCACGTGCATCTGTTCTCTATCATGCCTCACTGTGGTAGCTAAACATCATGGAAATGTATTTTTTTCCTCAAGTGACAGACCCAGATGAGTGCTCCAGTCAGCAGGGCAGCTCACCTCTTTGTAGTTATTTAGGATCCTACATGGGTGGCCATACCCAACATGGGACTTCCAAGGTTTTCCAGCATTGACTACCCAGTCAACTAAAGATGATAAAAAGCTGTTAAAAACATTTCTTAAAGACATAGAAAAACACATGTAGGAGATTTTATGAGTCAAGCCTAAAAATGGAATACAGCATGTATGTTCACATTCCATCAAAAAGAACTTTAGTCACATGGCCCCACACAACTGTGAGGGAGGCTGGGAAATGTAGGGTGGTTGCATTCCAGGAAGAAGAGAAAAAGGGATTGGGGTACACAGCTAATGGTTTCCTCTAAAGTATATTTTCTTCTAGTCTTTTTGCTATATTTTTTCCCACAAAAATAGGATCATACTGAATTCTGCAATATTCACTTACAATTATATTGAACTATTTTTCTATTGAAACTAGTAGTTGAAGAACTACATACCTGCAGGAGAGAAAAACACATTTAAATTCAAGAATGGGCCAGAGTGGGTAGAGGAAGGGGATGTGGTAAACCCTCACCTATCAGACACAATGTAGTGGTCTATCACACACCTGGTTGAAGGGCTTAACTGCATCTTGGGCTTTACCAAATACATGTAAACCATGTAACCTAATTGCATATACCCTTACATTACTCTGACATAAAAAATATGTATATAAATTATACTGAGCATTTTCCTATCATAAAATTGTCTTCAAAAACAGTTTTCAAAAATTATGTATTTATTATTTCAGCTCGTATAGACCAGAACTTATATACCCACTCTCCTACTTTCGAGTACTTAGCTTCTTTCCAATTTTCAGTTTAATAAATGAAGCTGAAATTCAAATATTGTGTAAAATTTTTAACAGCTTCTCCAAAACTTCCCTTAGGAAGGATTTTTGCAAGTAGAATTATAGGGTCAAAGGATATATACAGGTGAAAAGGGTATGTTTTATTCCCACTCTACTTGGTTAGTGGGGGGAAAGGGTAAGCTAAGCTTTTTTAGTCACATTCTGGTATAAATGCAGGAGATTTCCTTTTCCAGAGATCATCCTTCTATGTGTCAAGGGCCCACCTTCTATCTCAAGGCATCTAAGACTGTCCTAAGCCATTGAAAAGAATCACAAAAGAATTGAACAAAATCTCTCTTGAACAATCACTGGGAAATGTGCTGTACTTACCTTAATATCTGGAATGCTCTCACCCATACTGATATGAAGGGCATTTATACAATAAGGAGTATAATTTTCAGAATGAGTATTTTCAGAATGATAGAGACTTTATGGTTTTAAATATACAGGTCCTCAGCACAGGTTATTTATAATATTTACTAAGATGGATCACTGAATGGTCCACAGACACTGGCTTTGCTCCTAAGTGATTCCGTGATACTAGCAAAAATGTACTCACTCTAGTATCAGCTAGAACCCATTGCATTCCTACTCACAAAATATCTCCAGATCCCAGCATCCCTTGACCCTGCCATATACATTTTATGCATTGTATAGGTCCAGTTTGAAAATTTCTTATCAGCAATGGTTGGGCCAGAAGTGTTTCAGATTTCAAAATTTTTTGAATTTTGGAATATTTACATTATACTTACTGGCTGAGCATCCCAAATCCAAAAATTCAAATCCAAAATGCTCCAGTGAGCATCTCAAAAAGTTTCAGATTTTGGAGCATTTCAGATTTTCAGATTTGGAATGCTCAACCTGTACTTGGTGTTTGTTTGTTTAGCAGGACCAGGCCAGTTTGAACCTGCCAAGCCAAGAAGACAAAACACACACAAACCATTATGCCCTCACAGAATTTCTGAAAATTGAATGAAAATTTGACTGTGATTTTCCTAACAACCAAAGGGGATAATTAATCCACTAATGTCTTAAATATGCAAATATTTGCTTTGGCAATTAGTTCTGAAAGAAATTTCTCAATTGATCATCATAGAGGAGACAGTGCCCTTACCGATATCCCTAATGAAAGTATCAGAAGGGGATTTACATCGCTGTTTCACAATTAACTGTAAGACGGGGCCGGCACTTTAACCATTGAGCTACAGCTGCCCAGCCTCAACCTCTACTTGTAAGATGCTTCAAACTCTTTATGAAAGGCAGTGATGTATAAATAAATAAATATGGAAAATTACATATTGTAGGATAGGAGTTAGCACACTATAGCCTACCAACCAAATCTGGGTTGCAGCCTATTTTATTAGAATACAGGCACATGCATTCATGGCCATCTTGTCGATGGCTGCTTCCTATCACAACTGCAGAGTTGAGTATTTATGACAGAGACTTTATGGTTTTGAATATTTACTATTTGTCCCTTTATAGCAAACAGTTACTGACACCTACCCTACAATCTAGGCTAAAACTACCCAGCAAGGTACTGTATTCACATTCTCCCCCATTCACCGGCTGAGCTTGCTCAGCTCTGTGTAACTTTCTTACTTTCATTACAAACATCTTGTGTTATATTCATGCATCTGATCTCTGTCACTTTAGACCATTTCCCCCACTTGCCATAATTAATTTTTAAATTTCACTCCTTTCCTTATTCAATTTTGATTCATAATTTATGTGCACACGCTATGTTTGGGTCACCCGAATTAACAAGGAATATGCGAAGTGGCATTTTTCTCTCTAAAAATGAAAGATGCAAGTATTTTCCAATGCTTGGGGAGCAGCACTATTGATATTTCTCTTTCTCTTTTCCCAAGTAAATATTATGCTGTGTCTGTGTGGCCATAGCTATTTCCATCACAAAAGACTCTGCAAACCCAGGATTACCTCATCCCCACAGAAACAAAGGGGAAAAGGAATTAGGCTGAAGGGAAAACTAAAGTAAAGCCATCCTCAGTGATTTCAAAGAGACTTAGAAATAACAAAGTATATTTCTTTCAAATAAATGTGCCCTTTTTTCAAAAGACTATTGTGGCAGCCCTAAAAATCACCATGAAACGCGAAGACAGACAGAAAAGATCATTGAAATTAAAAATCAATTAAAGAAATTCTAAAATTTAACATATTTGCCTAAAGCAAATGAAATAGCCCAAGAGAAAACACACAGCTATTTAGGAAGTGCACATAAAATTGCAAGATACTTCTGTCTCCTGGTTAAACAGCTAGTTAATCACTGTTTTCCAACTGACGTAACAAGGATGTACTTGCGTGTATTATTTACAAGACCAAATACATGATTAATAAAAAGACAGTTTAAAACACCCTCTTTTAATGTTTTTGTTATACAAGTGGACCCAGATTTGTGATTAAAACTCGTCAGAGAAGCATGTGAAAGAGTGGTATGAATCATTACTGATTTCCTGCCTTGCCCCTTTCCAAAGAAACCCATCCTTTCCCCAACACATAAAAAGTTGACAGTTATAAAACCATGTAGGAAAAAAAAAAAAAAGCAATTTGTTTAAAAAAAATCTGTTTTAATCCGTAATACAAAGCGTTCTTACCTAAATGCTAATGTGTCACTTAAGTCCTTCCTGGAGATATAAAAGTGATTCATAGTTTAATATAGTTAGAGATAATTTTAGAAAGAGCCCCTTTTGTTCAAACGAATGTGAAACATTTCATGCCAAGCCTTGAAACTGCTGCTTTCATTGGCATGTTGACTTTTAAAAGGTGAGATAGTCTTTGGTAGCTTTAACTAGAATCTTTTATGGGGGGGAGAAAAAGGACTAAAGGGTCCCCAGAGACTTCTTCTACCTACATTACTGTGGTCCTACTGTTTGATGAAATCTAAGGGTTGCTCAAGGAAAAAACAATTTTCAAAACTTCACATGGTGTTGAAAGACAGATCTATTTTCAAGTCTTCGTATTCAGGAGTCCTTCCCAAACTAACATTCATCCTTCATCCTTTTGCCTCTTTTCTTTCTGCTGTGTACTCTGAGAATTGGGTATTGAATTCATTTTCTTCCTCCATTTCCAGCCCCATCTCTACATATCCATTATAAAGTGTAAACAATACCATCTTTGGGCAAAAATGTGAAGAAAATGTCTGTTTGGGGGTCTCTCTGATCTTCTCTTTCCTAATCTCCTCCTTTAATTTTGCTCCTATCTTCCAGGAATCTAGTACCACATGCTCGGCCCTGTAATAGTTAACCTGATGCTGTTTAATGCATTACCCAAAACTTACTGACTTAAAACAATCAACATTTATTATTTCACACAGTTTCTGTGGGCTAAGAATTTGGATGTGACTGAAGGAGTTGGTGCTGCCTCAGGGTCTTTCCTGAGGTTAAAGTCAAGAGTCAGCTGGGGTTACAGTTTCACTGGGGCTGGAGAATCCACTTCCAACATGACTCACTCACATACCTGGCCCATTAGTGCTGGCTGCTGGCAGGAAGCCTCAATTCTTCATCCCAAGAAACTCTCTAAAGGGTTGCTTGGGCTTCCTCGTTTTATGGCAGCTGGCTTCTCCCAGAATGATTGACCTGGTGGGTGTCCCAGAGTGAGTAAGGCAGAAGATTCAATGTCTTCTGTGACCTAAGCTTGGATGTCACAATTGTGAGCAATTTGTACAATGCCTTATGGCTTGCACGGGTGACCCTTATTCAAAGTGGGTGGGAACAGCACAGAATATGACCAACAGGAAATGGGATCATCAGAAGCCACCTCAGACCCCGACTACCGAAGGTCTTCCACACCAGCCCGCTTGTACATGTCCTGGTGATCTTCTCCAGATGGGCTCTCTAACAACAATTCTCTTGGTTCCCTATTCTTTACTGAGGATAGCTTTGATGATCTGATGAGTTAATATTTTGTCAGGGGGGGAGTGGGGATGGGGAGGGAGCGAAAGTGTAGCTTCTAGAAGACATTCATCGAAAAATGAAAGAGCCAAAGCCTTGAGTGAGCAGTAATTCTCCCGAAGGAAACATCAGGGATACAACCACCAGATGGGGAATGGATCGGGAAAAATCTCACCACTTAGCCATACACATGCTTCAGCAGTTTCTAGTCTGAGTTAGTAGGGACAATATGGACAATGGGATGATTCTAGTCATAACAAGTTGTTACTTCATCTCTCTGACTAGTCCCTGTGCACACTTGTGGGTCCTCAGAACCTGGCATAGTTGAAGGAAAGAAGGAAGAGCCAGACGGACCTGATTTCTGAGTAAATGATAGTACTGATATACCTGCACACCTGCTTTATAGAAACTCGAGAGGAATATCTTCAATGAATAACAGCAGAGGAAAGGCAAAAGAAAAATCATTTGACAGACTTTAAATCAATGCGACACACTTACTACTAGAAAAGAACAATTATTAATAGAAGCAGAATTCTCTGAGATTAAAACCAGGAATAGGATGACTTCATTCGAGTTATGTCTTTGAGATTAAAAATAAAAGAATTACAAGCAGTGATTGTCAGAGACTAATAATACGAATTTCATTTATAGAGCGCCTAACTTGGGCCATATGCTTCACATACCTTCTCAATACCTCTTTCAACAACCCTGCAGGACACATCAACATCAGGAACCTCATTGGAAAAAGCAAAACAGCTATGAAAAGCAAATGGCTACAGACAGGGAACAGGCATTCAAACCCGGGTTTGTCTGACTCCAAAGCACAAACTTTTTCTTATATGCTCTGCTGACTAACTTACTGCCTTTATTAAAAATCAAAGCAGACTCTTTGATTATTACTGATGGCAATCTAGGGACCTCGTGGCTCCTTCCATCCTGTTCTCAGATTGGCTCAGTGCCCACTGGGCAGGCCAGGGACTCAGTGTGGTTCATCCCTGACCACACAACTTCCTTGGAGAATATGAAAATAATATAATTGGGTTAAGGCTCCCCTCAGCACTGAAGCCTGTAAACTGGTGATGAGTACCATGTGGTTGCAGCAAGGTAGAAAGAGAAGAATAAAATATTTATATTTCTTTAAAAATAGTAAATTAACTTTACTTCCCTCTCTATCAGATGCACTCACATGGTTGATTTTTCTGTGTACCACAATTTTTTTATTTGGGAGCAACGTTCATCTCTGTACATGAATTCTAAGATGTAACCAAGGATTTTAACGAAAAAAGGAAGAAAAGCAAATTATCCTCCATGTTCACATATGGCCACCAAGCACACACCCTCCAAAGAAACAATCATCTTTGAACTACTTTAGAGTTTTAAGAATGTTGGAGACAATGTGCTGAAGACCATCTTCTGATGGCTCAGTGCTAAATGGCATCGAAGTCCTTAAGAGAGGTGAAAGAAAAGAAATGACATTCTCCTCAATTGGGTTGCTAATAAACTTGCAAACGATTTGATCTTTTCCAAAAGTCAGTAAGAAATAGTAGCTTTTTTATTTCTTAAAATTTCATAACAACCTTCTAAAAGTATTTTCATTCTTTTCTTTGTATGTAATTGAGAACTTGTCTTACAACTCAGGTTATCTAGAATTTTTAGTAGGGTCTAACATTTCAGCTTTATCCTGGCATCATGGAGGATGCAAAGAAGTCTAAAATTTGTCTCGTTCTTGTTACAACAGTGGTTGTGAAATTTGAGCATGCATCTGAATCATCTGGAAAACTTGTTAATTAAAATACAGAATGCTGGGCCTTACCCCTGGAATTTCTGAGTCAGCAGGTCTCAGGCGGAGCCTAAAAAATTATAGTTCTAACAAATTCTCAGATGATACTGAAGCTATATCACCCCGAGACCACACTAGAGAACCACTGCTGTAGAACTAAGCCTCTAGCCCAGGTGCAGAAGGAGGACACAAACACGTGTGGAGGGAAGGAAACGAACACAGCAAAATAATATCAGACATGAGCTCAGGCAGAAAAGCAGTGTAAGAACCAAGGAGGGAGTGATTCCACAGGCAGGAGTTGTTAAGGAAGGAAGTGACAAGTGTGCTGGCTCCCCGGGAGCAAGTAGGAGGAAGAGGCAGACGGGAACTGGACACGGGTTGTGTTTCACAATGCAACCAGCCCACTTGGAGGTGAGCTTCTCCACCGGCCAGCGGGAGCTGAGTATTTGAATAAATACACTGGGGTCAGTGAGTGCAGAGAACCATGGAATGCAGACTAAAGAATCTGTGAGCTTTAGGAACCACCAAAGGCTCTACTGTGGTGAAAGAGTGTTCGTTGTTAAGAAGACTGAATGATGAATTTTGTGAGGATTAAAAGGCAACAACATACCCATTTGATTGATGGAGGGAGAGACTAGAGGAAGAGAAGGTGCTGGCTAGATGGCAAATGCTGTGAGTGAGGACTGAAGTGGCAAAAGCCCAATGGAAATCAAGAGAAAGAGGACCCAAGAGATAGAGAACTTAGAGATGCACCCGATTTAAAAAAAAAAAAAAAGGCCAGTGCTAAGGAGAGAGAAAGGAGTCTAAGTTGACTAAGGTTTTGAACCAAATGAATAGGAGAAAAAATACAAGAAAACATTTCATTCTATTGGACCACGTCCAAGTATTTCTGCTGACAATATAATACCAGAAGGTACTGACTTTTAGGGAGGAATAAGAGAGTCTATTTTGGCAAGTTTCAAACTTTCCCTAATCTTACAGGGTCAGAATTTCAAGTCTGAATCTCATTTGTGTCCAAACCCATTTAAACTCTTTAATAAGTGATTTCCTGTTTAAAGGAGGGAAAAAATGTATATTTTTTAAATTATTCAGAGGGCTTAAATATTTCTTAGACATCAAACAACTCTTAAGAAATAATATTTTGATGATTTAAGTAAAATTAATCAAAAACATATGGATTGAATTTCCTTTCAAATACACATCATGTTTAGAAAGTAAGGGTAAGAAGGACTTACAGAATGAGTTTGCTCTTCCTTCAAACTCAAAATGGCTGAAAACCTCTTCAAGCACTAAAAATCCAGCCAAACTTGTCCTACCCTGGTTTCTGTGCTATTGAATATCAGAATCTTTCAGCTATTTTACCTTTTTAGTCAATGAATCATGACATTGGTTTCCACAAGATATAATATTTATGGACTGTTTTGACATGTATATCTGCAAAGTAGGGGCACACAGTTGAATCAGTTGAAAGTTCTGATTAGAGATTATACACACACCCAAGATCACCCATGGCTGACATTAACCTATGATTGTGGTTTTCACATTTGGCAAGAGAGATTGCTCTGAGTAAATCCTTCTCCCTGAGGAGCTATGGGGAAGCTCACCAGCTTACTGCTATAGCTGTGGCCCACCTAGCATGCTCACCATCAACCAAAACACACACACACACACACACACACAGAGCAGCAGCAGCAGCAACAAGATATATGGTTTTACTGTCATACTCATTGGACTTTCTGATTTTCCTTCAATACAAATTCCGTTACCCTCTTCCTAAACCTTAGGATGCCCCAAACCCCATCTTCTCACACTCCAGATTTCCACCTCCCTCATTCTTGCCTTGCACACCTGCTGCTCCTCTGCAAAAGATATAATAAAGAACTAGTCATCAGATAAACAAATCCACAATTTCTTCACACCTAAGGAATAGAAGAAACTTTATGGGTCACTTAGTTCAGCCCCCTTGTTATCAGCCAAGTGAAGGGAGCTCCCCTATGCATCACAGCTGGTTGGTGGCCAAGCCAGGATTAGAGTGCAAGTCACCTGATTTCCTATCCAAGTTTGGTTGGGGGAGGGGTATTTTGAGGGGGGTGGCTGGGGAGAGGGTTGCTTTACACCACACTATCTCTCAGACACCTGCTTTTTACAAGTGACCACATTATTCCCAAGTGGCTGTCCTTTCCTTAAAACAAAAAGGAGTCATTTCCCTAGCTGATTGCTCCTCATTTTCTCTCAATTTGCTGCAAAACTACCCCAGCTGAAACATTCATGGTCCATCTTCCTAAAGAACACTGTGGGCAGGAGAGGTATTATGAGTCAGAAAAGCACTTCCATGTTGTTCATATCATACTTCATGATTTACCCAAATAATACTTGAGGCCGGATTTCTTCCACACACTCATGTCCAGTTTAGGCCAGTGATTTGCAACCAGTGGTGATTTTTTTGCTCCACCTATCTCTAGAGACATTTGTCGATGTCTGAAGACATGTTTTATTTTTGCAACTTGGGCATCCGACTGGCATCTAGTGGGTAGAGGCCAGGAGTGCTGCTGAACATCCTACAATGTGTAGGATAGCTATCTACAACAAAGAGTTATCCAGCCCCAAAAGAGCCAGATTTGGGTCTATGTTTTAGGAGAGGGAGCTGCTGCAAACATCTATTTAAGAATTTCAGCATATCTCTAGGTTAGAGGATAACAGCTCCAGGGGTCCTCAAACTTTTTAAACAGGGGGGTCAGTTCACTGTCCCTCAGATGGTTGGAAGGCCAGACTATAGTTTAAAAAACAAAACTATGAACAAATTCCTATGCACACTGCACATATCTTATTTTGAAGTAAAAAAACAAAATGGGAACAAATATAATCACACCGCCACATGTGGCCCGCGAGCCGTAGTTTGAGGACCCTTGATAGACCTTCTGCCTTAGAGCAGACATTGTACTCAGTGCTGATGCCAGATTTACAATCTAATCATCTTCCCACCTTGATATTAGAAACAGAGAATGCTGTAATCCTACAAGGTTCTAGACTGAGTGAAAGGTAAGTCTTCAGTCAGATATGTTCTTGAGTATGCCACATTACAGACAAATAAAATACTAAACCCACTGGAAGGCATGATGTGCCTTGCCCATTCTTGGGATCAACAACAGCTATTGGACCTGGTAGAGAACATTCAAAAGATGAATGCAGTTCAGTGCCCTGGAGGCGTCCAAGAACAACTACACAGGCATCTGTAAAGAATGCTTTGCAAAGTGAAAAATGGCCACGTGGTTTCTTATGTTATTGTTGTTGTTGTTGTGCCAAGTGAAAAGCAAATCATGTTTTAAATATTTCAAGGAAGAAAAATCTCCCTTTGATACTACATCTTATTCACTTTCACCAAAATGTCATCTTGTTAGGCTGGGTGCTATCTGGGACGTATCAAAAGCTTCTTTTATCAGTGTTATTTCTACTTTGAACACATTCCCTTAATTTAAGTCAGTATGACTGGTTTGTATTAAAATATTGGAAAGGTTCTTAGATTTCAGACTGATAGTAAATCCATAAAACAGCAAATGGCTTTTCCATTTCCGGGAAATCTAATGAAATATGGGGGAAACAAATGTGCTCTGGTATGGAATATAATGGAATAATATTGAAGAATAAATATTGGCTTTCTGTTTTTTGATAAGCTCTTTGAACTCTGGAGAACGTGAGAAAAATATCTTCCCAAGCTAGGGATCTGGGAACAGGAAGGTAAGGAAAAAGGCTCTCTCAAAACTACTCCAGATTCTCCACACTGTAGAAATGTAAATTAAATTAAGGAAAGACCTCCCCTACAGGCTTGGGAAATATAACTCTTTTCCAGGTGGCAAATTTTGTATCCAAAGGGTTTTCTCACTGCATAATACCTACCAGAATCCTCAAAGTGAGAAAAAATACATGCCTGGGGCTTTTATCTCCTTCTCAGCCCCTTCCCCACTACCACCATTGCACGCTCAGGATGACTTGGTAATGGTGGATACCGCCACAAGATGGCGGTCATAGTTTATCTTTATCTTCAGTGTCTTTCCTAACAAAATACCTATGATGTTCAGGAGTGACGTCTAGGGGGTCTTTGTGGGTGTGTGTGTGGTGTTATGGTGCCCCATAATCTGTACTGGTGTCTTTCTTTCTACTCTATACACAATCTAAACAAAAATAAGGTATTTGCTATGCAAACACAGCTTCAAGGCAAGTTTTCTCCCAACCACAGTGCTCCCTATAAACCCATCCTTTAACTGGAATTCAATGGCCATGGGTAGAATTTATATTTTTACCAAAAATCCTATCACTATGACTTATGCCCCTCAATTTACAAGCTATTGATGAACTATCACATTTCATGGATTGTCGTATGTCCCACACACTCCCCCTGCCTTTAGGTGTCTTATTTAGCACAGTCAGAAAGGCAGGAAGAAGGCCTCTTCTGCTCCTCTGTAGTTACCTGATCAATAACCCTGACCACCCCGTCTCTCCTTTCTAGCCTTTTAAGTAAGATTGTGCTTCAAAAGAAACAAGACTACCTATTCTTCTGCCAGCCTAAATCCATGGGAACATCACTCTTAGTAAATTTGAACCACCCATCCGGCTTTCTACTTGAAGAATTAATTATCAGTGACTTTTGTATGAGTATGTTGAGTTTTCTAATTTTCCATCAAAATATACAAACATCTGTCCTCTTCCAGGATATAAGTCAGGTACTTTCTAGTCTACTAATTTACTCAGGTCTCTATAGTTCTAGTAAAATTACCTCCCTGATATAATTGGCAAATAGAGATTTCATGAATGTAAGCCTTTCCAATTGAAGTGTACCCTACCTAAGTAACATCAAGGTCACATCATTCTAGTCTTTACTCACAATGTGTGGCTTGCTGAGTTTTTGTGTCTATGTGGCTCCATGTATAGTTGAATATGGGTGCTTAAATGTATACAGTGGTGGTCAGGGTAGCTGACAAAGGGCTCTGATCCAGGTAAGTAAGAGAATCAGTGCAATTAAAGATACAGTAAAGAAACAATATTAAAACTTCCAAATTTCCTGTGTCTTTGTTCTTAGTTTGCAGGCCTTCAGAACTAGTGGTATAATTTCTGACTTCGAAGTACTCACCTTGGCCATCTGGTGATTGAAGTGATATTTAGCAATAAGGTATGCACCACTTTTTCTAGAATGAGTTTGAGAACTTAATTGTCCAACCAAGTGTGTGTGCGTGAGTGCACATGTGTGTATGTGTGCATGTATAAATATGTAAAAAGAAGCTCATCTACACACTGTATCAGGGAAAGGCAAACCAAAATAATATAACATTTTTTAATCATCAGACATTTTTTAATTTAAATAATTATTTAAATTTTGAGTCCTGACAAATAGAAACAAGCATACTCAAATAGCATCAATTGTTCCAATTGGACAATATCTGGCCAAACTTAAAACGTGCAAACTCTTTGATCTAGCAATTCCACTTTAACACATGTGGGAGAAAAACTTGACATGTGCACAAAACCAGGGGGATTGATAAAGTATGGTTTGTTATTGAAAGAAATTGAGAAAGCAAATGTCCATAATAGAGAAATAGTAGCTAAATGATAGTATATCCATATTATGAAGCACTGAGGACCATCACAAAGAATGAAGTAGACTTTTTACTCATTTTGAAAATCTTCTGAGTCTTGTTAAGGAGAAGAACAAGAAGAAGAAGAAGAAATTTTCTTTTTCTTTTCTTTTTCTTTTTCCTTTCTTATATACATGTACGTGTGTGTCAAGTAGACTTTATTAAGGAATGCCTAAGGTTGAACACAGAGGATGGGGTCATTGTAGTGACTCAAATGATTTGCAGCTAAATATGTTCTCCTTTTCCTTGTGAGTACTACTAAAATGTTTTCACTGACCACTCTACCTTGAGTAGCAGCCCCATCCTTATGCCTTCTTAGTAGTTTTTCTCTGTTCCCCATTTTGCTTAAAAAAAAATAATGTAAGCACATGTACAAATGCAATTATCTTTTTATTTTACTTATTTTTTCTTTTATTTTTTTAATTAGATGATTATGACCCACCTTGTTCATTAGATTCCTTCAGCTTGTAACAGTGACTTGGAAAACTCAATAATGGCTAAGTAATGAAAGGATAAGTTAATAAAAACAGGCTCCCATTTTTTTTTCTTGACTGCCAGAATCTCCCAAGGTGTTTGCTGAAGAGGAGTTTTACACGTCAGCCATAGGAGAAGAGAAAAAAATTATCTGTATTTTAATAAGAAATTATGAAAGAAAGGAATTTGGCATGGGGTTTTGTTTGTGACACACACTCAATAAAATATTTACTGAATAAATGACAAATCTCTGGTGCTAGAATTGGTATGAAGGAGATTGATTCTTTCCAGTATCTTAAAAATAATTATTGGGAAAATGCCAGGAAGGCTATGTTGACTATTGGGATGAAAATGTGTCAAATGGTCTGTGAAGCTAGTGTATGATGCCCCATGATCATATTAATGTATGCA
>CAUYPK010128304.1:0-14561 GCA_963574355.1 Loris lydekkerianus
TTAGCAATAAATATTGAAAAGCATTTAACCTACTGATTCCTCAATTATTGTAATTGTTTTGGGTATATATTTTTATTTTTTAAATTTACCAGTGGCTGCTGCATTTTCCACCTCAGCTTATACTCGAGTCACTAAGTTTTCTCAGTTTTTAGGGTAAAATTAAGGGGGTTGGCTTATACTCGGGTTGGCTTATACTCGAGTATATATGGTATTCCAAAATCTAGGACTCTGAGTTCTAGATTTTTCATTATCTTAATGAAATAGTGAATATTCTCAATTATAATTTAATTAAAACATTTATTTTATTGAAACTTCTATAAACGTGTTTTTATTCAGGGAAAATTTAGGAGCATATGTTGTAGACGAACAACTAATTTTTTTAATACCACCTACTACATGATCTTTCTTCAATTAATTGAACAACCAACTTACATCATTCTTAGGTCTTCAGTATTTTTGCATCTGCCTTCAATATCAGGTTCCTTAAAGATATAAAGTGGTCTAAGGAATTGAAAAGAAAGAAATTCAAATATTTTTTCCAAATGGCATGCTTGTATTTATAAAATACATCCCAAAAAGATGTATTTACTTTATTCAAAATATGAATAAAGTATGAATAAAGTAAATTAACAACAATAAGATTTCTGGTTTTTAAAGTAATTAAATTATATTTCTAAAGATTTGAAATAATTTATGTGATAATTACTTTTGTAGTATAAAACCTTATGGAGAATTATAAAATATATTGAAAGAAAATAGATTGTAATTCTTAAAAGAAAGATGGGAATCATAAATGAGTTAATTCAACTTTATCTTGCTTAGAAAAAAAATATACACAAAATATAAAGAAAATTACAGGGTAGAAAGAATATAACAATGAAAACCTGATATGATTTTTTTTTAAATCAGGAAAATTAGATGTTGCAGATCCAAATTCTTTACTGGAGATAGAGTAACTACATAATAATAATTTTAAAAATCACAAAAGAGAATTTTTTGGAATGGGAAAAACCTATTTTTAAATTTTAAATGGAAAAACTAAGAACTAACAAATGACAGAGCCTTGTGGAAAAGTAGAGTAAGGAAAGAATATGACTTACCAAATATGAAAATTTAATTTGAATGTATAATCATGCATATATATTAGTAATAATGTGATTATAGACAAATGGACCAAATAGAAAGTCTAAATAGAAAGTCTAATTTACCTCTCTCTGTCTCCATTTATATGTACATGTACACATGTCTATACACATATACATATACACACACATATAGGTATGTGTGTGTGTGTATATATATATATATTTATATTTTGTTTATAAATCTGTGGCCATTGCATGTTTATAATAAAGGATGAAATGATACTGAGACAATTGCTGGGTCACATTTCAATAAATTGAAATACACTCCTAATCTGGCATCATACAAAGAAAAAAATGAAGTCAATTCTAGGGGGAGATAAAAGTTTAGAAATTGCAAAACAAAGTCTATTTTTTAGCAAAGGATCATAAAAAACTTGGAGATACCCATGGAAAAATTAAAAGATTAGGAAATATTTTTTGGAAAGCTCAAAGGTTCAAGAAAAGCAAATAAATAGAAAAGTAAGCCAAAGATATATACTAGAATTTCATAAAAGAGGAAACCAACATACACAACATCAAATCGTGAAACAATCTTTTCCACCCATTAGTAATGATATAAGTAAATACTAAAACTGCAGTAAGATACCTCTTCACACCCACCTAACCAACAAAACTAAAAGAAGTGGAGCAATTCCTAATGCTGGTGAGCACGTTAGGCAGCATGACCTTTCATCCACTGCCAGAAGGAAAATTAACTGATAAAAGCACTTTGAATGACAAGATGAACTAAAATAAAATCTTATAGCCCCCAGAAAACTCAATAAACCCCACTCTTGACCAAAAGGACTCCAGAAATACCCAAAACTGACTTTCCGGGTCATGAGAAGGGAGATCAGATGTCTCATCATGCCTCCCCTTTTCCTGGAGATTTCTTCAGTAACTCATCAAGGGGCCTAAGACTATACAAGGCAAAGCTTGAACCATACAGGCAGGTTCTCAATTTACCCACTAGATCTCCTGTGTTTCAGTCTATGTCTGGTGACACGTCTCTGATTAATAGAGTTATTTCACATTTAAACATTTCAAGTCTTTAAACAAAGCTTCATTTTTTTAGCCAATTACAAAGCTAAGAATCTTTAAACTGACCTACAACCTGTAAACCCCCTCTTGGAAATGTCCTGCCTTTTGGGGCCAAGCCAGTGTATACCTCCTATATGTTAATTGATAACTTGACATGTAATTCCTGTTTCCCTGAGATGCGTAAAACCGAGTGTCACGCAACCTCACGGAGACCACTAGCTCAAGCTTTCTTGGATGTGGCTCTGGGCCATGGTTCTCAAGTTTGGCTCGGAATAAATCTCTTTAAATTATTTTACAGAATTTGAGTGATTTTCCATTAACAACATTTTGGGAAAATGATAAACATAGCATAGCATTGGCCCACAATTCTGCTTTTTAAACACATACCCAAGAGAACTTTTGTAATGTGTCCCAGGAAATACATACAAAATTATTAACAGCAGGGGCATTGGTGACACACAAAGCACCCTGGCATCCAGTTTTGTGTGACTACAGCTGGGAATCCTGAGGTTTCCCACACAGGTGGTGACCCAGCTGGGCAGTGAGTGGACTATGGCCAGGTGGCGAGGTCTCCTTCCTTCTGGCCATTGACTGTCGTGCCCTGGCTGTGGGTTGTAACCCTGCAGAGCAGAGGGGAGACTACGCTTTGCTGTGCAAGAAACCCAATCAGCTGGCTCGCCGATGGGCGTTTACCTGGCAGCCATGATGGACACCTGAGCTTCGAGCTGTCCTGGTATTCTACTTCTGAGCTAAATATGATGGCTGTACTTGGATATTTAGAGGACATCATTACGGATGAGGAGTTTCAGTGATTATAAAGAAATTTCATGGACAAGTACTGCCAGGAATTTGAAAACACAGAAGAGAATAAACTCACACATTTATTTTTAATAAATATATTTCTTTGGTTTAAAAAAAAAAAAGTATGTAAAAGAACACATGCTAGCTAGAGTAGATGGATTTAAAATGGTGACTTTCATCACAACATTATGGCACCATAAAGATGAAGTGGCTGGTGACATATTTGACATCCTGTTCACATTTATGGATGTTCTGGCTTTTAAAGAAATATTTCTTGACTATAGAGCAGAAAAAGAAGGCTGAGGACTGCACTTAAGCATCGGGTTAGTGGTGACTTTGTTGTGTAAATCATCTTATTTGCCAGCTTCTCAGAGCAGTCTGATATCAGGTCCTACCTTCAGCCAATGAATGAGATCATTCTGGATGTCACTGCCCTAACAGGCCAATAGGCTTAAGGAATGATGATGGAAAAATACATCTTGGAAAAACTGACACCATCCTGTATTCATATTAATTATTGTTGGATCAATAACAAAATGAGCTAACCCACCCAGACCTGTTTCTTCTGAAAGAACTTCTCTCATTCATTAAACACAGTATTCTTCCTCCTCCACACAAGAATGCTTTCCTAAGGAGCTTCTGAGTCAGACTCCTAAAGCAAGCCCATGTCACACATCCTATCTGGGGGACCCCTTCCCTAGCATACATGTTGACTTACCTACATTGTGGAATAACCCACCATCATGAATTCTATTTTTTCCAGCAGGCTTTGCATGATTTTTTTGCACACTCACAGCTTCTTTTCACATGGGTGAAAGTTTTAGTCTTTCAGCATCAATGAGGTTTTTGAATATTTTCCTAAGGTGTTATTCAAGCCCATTCTGAAATTTCTAAATCTCCTATGATCACAACTTCTTGTGGCTATGGGAATCAATGAATAATGAGACCCTTTACCTAAAAGCTGCATGTGAAGATCAACTCCCTGTTCATAACATTTGTAGTCCTGTTATCACAATGTTCACTGTGTTTTCTGCTAGTCCTGGGATAGTCCCACTGTTTCTAGAAGTCTATTTTAAGTATTATTTTTGAAAAAATATTTTTATAGATGAAATACACAAGCTAATGTAGTGGTCATTATCTTGGAATTTCCATAATTACCCACTTAAAGATCAAGGTACTACATGCTATGTGTTTCTTAATTGTTAGTGCTATGAAGGCAAAACTGTTTTCTGGGTTAGTATTTAATTCCTATTTTGCTGGGTAGGATGAATGTATGTCAGGTGCTGCAATTTGACTAAACAGCATCCTGTTCTTACAGCATTTTAAATGTGTTTGTGCATGTTTCCTGAAAATTTTTTCTGTACTAACTAGATTGTTAGGTTGTCTATTGTGGTAGGTAGACACTCTTAAATTTCTTCTTCCTTTCAAAATCTCTCCTACCAAGATGGAGTTCCACTGGTCTAGCTCCAAATGACTAGGAAACTGTAAACAGCTTTGCTGGTCATTTGTTTGCTTTAGTTTAATATAATATTTGATAGAATATTACTTATCAGAAAACATGTATATCACATTTCTGGAGAGAAGAACACAGTAGCTCAATTTTAAAATTTGTTTTAATTTTTAGTGCAAAGTAATATGTTTAATAATTTTTTTATGTATTTTATATACAGGGCGTCTATAAAGTTCATGTGCAATTTAAAATAGTGTGCATGACTTTATGAACACCCATTTCACCATGATTTAAAAAAATAAATATTGGAAATAACCCAAATAGATGTCACAATAAAATGCATACATAAATTGTGATATTTTTATTTCAATAGATAGTATTCAGCAATGGAAATTACCTCAATAAAGTTGATTTCAGACTCAAAATTTGAAAGATGGAAGCAACTCAGAGAAAAATGAAATACTGTCCTCATTGAATATAGTTCAAAATTGAGCTAAGGTTAAATATTTTATTGTTTAGTGATACACATATGGTAGGTTAAAAATGGTAATTATTAATATAGAACATGATGATGATAATGTCACTAGAAGGAGGGGGACACTGTTTTGAGAGAAATACACAAGAGATTCTTATGCACTGATAATATTCTATTTCTTAAATTGGATTGCAGGTACATGTATCTACATTTTATTTCTTTCTTTTTTTTTTTTTTTTTTTTGCAGTTTTTGGCCAGGGCTGGGTTTGAATCCTCCACCTCTGGCACATGGGGCCAGCGCCCTACTCCTTTGAGCCATAGGCACTGCCCTACATTTTATTTCTTAAAAATTAAGAAAAGGCCATTTTAACAAAGACATAACATTTTTACATTTTATTTCTTAAAAATTTTATGTCTTTGTTAAAATGGCCTATCTTTTCATTAATGTTCTTCATATTTTTGTTTATTCTTAGGACATAGTCATAGACATTTTAAAGTCATCTTCTATTGCTTATAATATTTTAAATCACTTGTATGTCTTCTTTTATCATCCGTTATATATTCTTCCTCCTTCTTAGATATTAATCACATGATACTGTATAATTAAATGACTATTAAATATTTAATAAATGATAGCTATTATGATTCAAAGAATTAAAGAGACTCCAGCAATATTATCTTCCTTCAGAGAAGACTCACCTTTGTCTTTATTAAGAAGGTAGAATGAAGGACTAATCACCTTAATTCAGTCTGGAACTGAAGTATGTTTAGGCTGCATTTAAGTTTTGATAAAAGTTAGTTGACTTCAAGTTCTCTGCTGCTCCTCGAGCTCCGCTTATCACAGCTTGCAAATGAGAATTGACAGTCTCTTATCACCCATGCACTCTAAACATTTCCACCCTCCATGTAGATTGTTTTTAGTTTAGCTTTTTAGTATTCTGCCCAGAGCAACTCTAATAATTCCAAATGTCTATGGAGCAGACTGGCTATTTGTGTAACTATCTAAAGCACTGCCAATTCTTTGCTCCAATTTTCCCTTCTGCCTGTGACCTACACAATCTTCAGCTTTCTGCCTGCACAAAGAATTGGCAAATTTCCTCTCTGAAAAGGCAATTGTAAATTTTAAGCTCAATTCTGAAAGATTCATATACATTGGAATTTTAATTCATCATATTCCATTTTTCCCAAACTTTCTGATGTCTTTAACAAATATGATTTCTGTGATTTGTTTTTTTAGCAATTCTCAGTGGCAGCTCTGGATTGCCATAAAGTATTTAATTCAATCTAAAATTGAAATATCTACTTATTTTTTAATATGTACACTCTTGATGATAATGTTGAGTATATGTTAATAGATGACTTCATTATTATCTTCAGTGAAATGTTTGTTGAAGTCTTTTCTGTTGTATTTCCATCCTTTTTCTTTGATTTTCATTAGTTCATTATGTAATCTTCCATTATGTGACAATTTATAAACAGGTGTTCCTACTTTACCATTATCCATTATTAAGTTAAGATGTAACTTTTAAGGTTGGAATTTGTGTGTCCTATTCAATAATAATTTTGCCTACTCAAGATTATTAGACAGTCTCTTAATTTCTTCTAAAACGCTTATTCTTTTCTATTTCACGTTTATGTCAATCCATTGGGAATTGGTTTTGGTGTCCAGTGTGATGTTAGGGTTAACATTTATTTTGTTCCACTTATACTTTTGTGTATATGAAAAAATTCAAAAAAATAAAAACTAGGCAGAACTATTTGAATAAGAATAGGCTAAGGCTTTTACATTTTAAAAACATAATTATTAAAATTAAAACTCAATGAATGATTGTATTAACTCTGAGGAGAAATCACCATGAAACCCAAATCTGAAGACATCAACACAATGAAGCATTAACCAAAAAGATACACAACAGTGGTTAGACGGCACGAAGTGTGTCAAGAAACAACCGTTGACGTCTGTCTTTTCCAAAGGGATCAAAAAGAGTCCAACAAGAGAATTTTGAAAAGGAAATATTTGTAATAATGCCTAAGATTTTTCAGATTTGATGCAAATCTCAGATTATAAACCTCAGAAAACAAACCACTGCAAGCAGGATGATTGAAACAAGTCTTCATGCAGAAACAGCCTAGGGAAGCAGGCCATGTTAGAAAGACATACAGTAGATCTTAAAGTGAACCAGAAAATAAGATGGCAACCTGCAACACATGATGAAAATTAAATAAAATAGAATTGTAAGTAGCAATTACATTGGTCATATTATCTATGTATTAATCGTTGTCTATTTTACCTAACCCATCGATAATGCATTGACTTTAATAAGTTATTTTATAAAATATTTACTGAAATCACAATTATAATTATTGTCATTGAACTCATGATTACTGAGTTTTATCTAAGTTTCATGTTTTCTTTGTGCTGGAATAAAACAAAACAGAGATGCGTTTTGATTTGTAAAGGGATAATATCCAGAGTTCTAATAGTGACACAAATACATTTGTGAAAATAGAGTATGAACCAAAACTTAGTGCAATCAAAGGCTGAGGAAGAAAAAGCATTTTCTTTTTATAAGAAAAAAAACAGAATATAAAATTTAGTGAAACACAATGCAATTTTAACATCATGATGGTTTTGTGATAATTATGAACATATATAAACAACAATGATGCTAAAGTGCTAAGATGTTCCCAAGAGTCTTATGAATATTAAAAGGCATTGGAGAATTTAAATTAATTTTAAAATTTAGCCCTTTCAGATATTTTGAAAATCCCTTTGAAATTTTGTTATCCAAAATAGTTGACCCATGACCTACTGTTTATTCTCTTACCATGGCCAACAACAGATAAGAGAAAAGTAAAAAAGAAATCAAAGAATATGAGAAACTTTTTCAAGTTGACAATACTTTTCCATGTTGCTCTAGGCTTTGAGTTGTAGTCTTTCTAATTCTAGTCTACTATTCTTGTTATACAACCACATAGGGTCAAGTTCATTTAAATTACTTAGTTAACCAAAGTTTTGTCTCTTTGTTTATATTACCACCTACTGAAATAACTTTTTTAGAAAAATGCTTAATATTTCTTAATGGCTTTTTTTCTTCATGACTTTAATCACACAAACACACACATACCTCACACACAGGCAAAGATGATGGGAAAGTACTCTGTGTATAACTATTTAAAGCTTGCATTTTGTTTAAAGTGATTTTAAACACTTGACAATGTTACACTCTTTCTTTGATAACAAAATGACATGCATTAAAAACACAGAATAAAAAAGGCCTTCTCTCCTTATGTTGCTCTTTTCTACTGGTATAGGAAGACCTGGCTTTTCAAATTCACTCTTCAATGCAGCATTTGGGCTGTTAAGTAATCAGTGGTCTTTGTTTTATATTTTTTTGACAGCAAAGCATGATGTGGAGAGACATACTCATACTCTAATTTCTTACCCTTTCTCCAGGTTTTATAGATAAATAACCTTATTAAAAAAAAAAAATCACAATAGTCCTGCATTTTGAGGATGGAAGTGCTGTTTTCTAAAAGGTCAATTCAATCTGGGAAATGTTTGTGGTTTAAACAATACATTAGAAGCTGTAGAAAACCGTACCAATTTTCAGCACCACTAACAATGTGAAGTAAATATCAGTCACTCACAGTAAGATGGCAATGTGGTGACGTTTGAAGCCTGGACATGGGCTCTTACATTCATCGCAGATGAAGGACTGCTGTGCAGCAGGGGCCTTTTTCCAACTGCCGGATGAATTTTAGATATAAATGCAAAAGATGATCAGAATGCTTTACAAAATGAGCAAGACCCCATAATCGAAGTGACAATATTCTTCCTTTACAGCAGGCAAGGATTAAAATACATCAAATTAATAAATCCCTAGGAAACCAATAATCTCACATTTGCTGAACAATTGTATCTTCTAGTAGCTATTATCTTTGAATTACAGTGAGCCACTATCTTTGTTCATTTTGCAGATATATGTCCTTGTCTGTCAAAAACTATGGCAGTTGCACAACTATACAGCCAGGCAATAAATTTATGAAACATCTCTCTGAAGTGTATGCCTGTTTCATAATCCTGATTCCATATCTTTATTTACTTCAAAATAAATGGAACAGTCAGCATGAGGGTCAGAAGATTATAGCACTTTCTTTGTTTCTTTCCAAGTGTTTTTATTTAACTTGAAAAATAAACTGCAGCACCAAGAGAGTGATGAAGTAAAAGATACATAGAGTCACAATGGCATAAAAATACCAAACTACAGCTATAGTGTAAGAAAGACTGTTGTATCAAATTATAAAAAAAATGTTTACTTCAGTAACTCAGATAGGTAACTCAATCACCATCTTTATTAAAGCTTCTAGAAAATACAAAATAATAGGCAGGAGTTATAAAACAAACAGAAAAATCTTTTCTAAAATTTTTTATGTTATCACCCTGACTTTAACCTTGAGACATTGTTTACTTTGTGATTCTCTATTAGCGTTGGTAATAGATTCATTAAGCATTTTATCTACTGAGGAAAACAGCAAACCTTAAGGAATGTCATATTCTGTAGAAGGCTGAGATTTATCTGGAAAAACTATAAAAAAAATTCACAATTTTAAATTTAGAGAAACATCTCAACCAAAGGTATATCCAAGTCATCATTAATAACATTTCCTTACTTTGAGTGATCTGACTTTAACTACTTAGTTTTACAGTTTTAGAGTTCAAAGTATTTTTTAGCTTAATTTCATTTATGAAAAAAGCATGCCGTTTTAAAAAATTTCCTCCCTGTATAAGCTATTACGTGGATTAAATATGTTGAAATCATTTTTAGTTACATGATAAATGTCCAGAGATGATGGAAACATATCAACTGAATGGTTATTTATTTATTTTATTTTTCTAAGAGACAGAGTCTCACTGTGTCTCCCAGGCTGGAGGACAGTGACACTATAATAACTCACTGTAGCCTTGAACTCCTGTGGGGGGTGAAGTAATCATCCAGCCACAGCTTCCTTCATTGCTTGGATTACAGGAATGAGCCATTATGCCCAGCTCTCAACTCTATGTTTCTGGGATTAATTTCTATTATTAAAATCTGTAAGTTGTTTCAGGGTTTGGAGAATTAAGAAATTCTTTTTGTTATTTGATTTTTTTAAATACTTCTATCATCACTAACATTTTGTAAATGTGGAATTGTGCCTTCTAATTTTTCATTCGAAATATAAATTTTTATAATATTTTTGCCAATATTTAATTCATCTCTACAATTTTTTGAAGAAAACTTTGGAAAATCTCCAAGGACTTCCATAACAAGAATAAATATACTAAATGTGCTTCATGTTTCTTTTATAATTTGCCAGCATTTCCCTAAGACCAGGGAGAGTTATTTAATTTCTTGAAAAGCCTGGTTCACAACTTGATTATCTGGTTTCACCACCTATATTCTGTTGCATGTCTTCGGGGATGCTGTGTTGGTCATTCAGTACACTTAGAGGTGAGTTCAATTTTCATTCACAAGCAGAAAACAAATAATGAAACGCCCTGAGGCTTTTTGTTCTCCATGCTTAGAACTAAAATGGTCACAGAGTCTCATGTGACTTTTAGGTCAAAACTTCACTGGTAACATTTTCAGAGCAAAATGCAATTGGTTTAGGGACAGCTACCATTGCTCCTAGTTAATGACTACCTCTTGCTCCATTTTTACTAATCAGTTATATTATTCTTCAGAACTGAGGCCTGCCATGTTAACATTTCCAGCTGGATGACTGACTAGGCATTTGGAACCTAACGAGAGTCACAAGGACTAATAACTTTTATTTCCTCTCCAGTGCACTGCATCTTCTATCTCCTGAGATCTTGGACCAATAAGTGGCACCAGCATGTGCCTATCAGACTGTCTTTTATTCTGCCCTTTCCCTCCTTTTACACAACAAATTCATCATGTGTCCTGTAAAATTTGCTCCTAAAATATACCTTAAATTTTATTTTTACTGCTGCCTGGCTCAAGACACTGCTTTTCCTTTGGTCCAACCTTGTCACCAGCTAGTCTCTCTGCTTTTTCTACATATTAAGTCCTCTCATATCACTGTCCAGTTTAAAACTTTCAGGCACATCCCCTTATGTTTAAAATAAAATAGAAAGCTTTTATGATTTCCTGTAAGTAGAGAATATATACAGTTTTATACAGTTTTATGCCTGGCAAGAGAATACCATGGCCCCCTCGTATGAGAGGTAGGTTTAGTTTTTAGAGGGTCTCTCCCATGGAGTATAGTGGGAGGAACTTTGAACTCTGCTCGTTTGTTTGTGGGGCACTCCGAGCCATTCTTATGCGGGAGGGGACTCCTCTCCACTTGGTGATGGATTTTGTACCTTTGGTTTGTATCTTTGGGGTCACAGCTTGCCTCAGCAGGGTTGATGTGCGTTCTTCAACCTTCTCTCTTGGTGCAGCTCCAATTCACCAGGTTATTTGCTAAATTTCTGTCCTTTAACTCTCCTTCTGGACGGGAGCATCTGTGGAAAGCTGGCTTTAATTAGTGATCTTGTCTCTGCCCCCCTCAATTGATATGATAATTCAGATCCATATCAACAATTTTATGTAGATAAACTTTGATGAATAAAACAGCATTGTTTCCAAAAAAAAGTTTGGTAATGATGTTATAAGAAAAACAGAACAAAAGATCAACATCACATTTTATCCAATATATAATATGTGCTTATATAATAATTATATTTTTTACTGTGGAAATAGTTTCTTCAGTAGAAATACTTTTTATTTTAAAAAATATGAGAAAGGGTTATCAGTGAATGGGTGTGACAGAGGTGCAAGGTGGGGAAGGGAGCCATCCAAGTTCCCAAACTAATCTATTTGCTGCGTGGGTCCACGTGACTTCACGGAGCACCGGAGCAAGTCATATTTGAATTGTCAGCAGACCCCTTGCCAGAGACCTTTTAAACACTCACCCCTGAGACAGGAGCTAACTGAGATAATTGATTTGGACCTTTTGAACTGAGCCAATCGCCGAGGACTATTCAAGTGTTGCCCTGGGTGTATGGTTATAGGAAGGTTTGATTTTCCTTTTCCAATTATGCCTGTTGGGGGTGGGGTTACTTAATTTCTGGTATTTCTCCACAGCTGAGACCTCAACCCAGAGTAACTATTTCACTAGGGTTGGATAGAGACAAGCTGGAAACAAGACAGAGCCATTTAGCCCCAGCATACCAAACAGGTCCCCAGTTTCTCAGGCCATAGCACTGTACAGGTCCTTGACAAAACTCCAGGGGAAAAGTCAAATGGTGTAAAATAATCATGAGGTAGAATCAGCGTAAAAACTCTGGTAACATGAATAACCAGAATAGATCAAACACCCCCCCCCAAAAAAAAAAAAAAAAGATATGGCAGATGTAACTGAAGATAGCATTCATAAACAGCTGGCCAAGATGTCAGAAATTTAATTCATAATTTGGATTGCAAACAAGATTAATAGAATGGAGGAAAATTTGGAATTAGAAATTCGAGGAGCAATTCAAAAGTTGGAGTTAGAAACTCAAGGTGAAATTCAAAAGTTGTCTCAAGAATTTAATGCATTTATAGACAAAACCACCAAAGATTTTGGCCACTGAAGTAAGAATTTGAGGCCCTCAAAGATCAGAAAAATACAGTAGAATCCCTTAGTAACAGAGTGAAATAAGCAGAAGAAAGAATTTCTGACATTGAAGACAAAGCTTTTGAACGCTCCCAAACTCTCAGATGGAAGAGAAATGGAGAGCAAAAATGGATCATTCTCTCAGAGAGCTCTGGGATAATTTGAAGAAGGCTAATATCCACCTCATTGGAATCCCTGGAAGTGATGAAGGGGCTTCACAAGGCACAGAGGCCCTTCTCCATAAAATTATGAAAAATAATTTTCCAGACATGCCAAAAGATTATGAAATAGCAGACAGTTTCAGAACCACAGCACAACTCAACCCAAATAAGACATCCCCCAGGCATATCATAATTGACTTCACTAAAGTTAATATGAAGGTGAAAATTATGAAAGCAGCCAGAGGTAAGAAATCCATTACCTACAAAGGGAAGAATATTAGAATGACTGCAGATCTCTCTGCTGGACTTTTTAAGCCAGAAGAGAGTGGTCATGGACTTTTAATCTCTTAAAACAAAATAACTTTCAAACCTGGATCCTGTATACAGCTAAACTGAGTTTCATTTATGATGGAGAAATTAAATACTTTAATGACATACATACGTTGAGGAAATTTGCCATAACCAAACTGGCTCTTCAGGATATTCTCAGACCTATCCTCCATAATGACCAACCCAATCCTCTACCACAAAAGTAAACTCAATCAGAAACTTTTGATCAAACTCAAACTTCCACAGTGATGAAAGGATTAAAAATGTCCACTGGACATTCGAAAAATTCGATACCCAAAATTTTACCAGACTTATCAATATTCTCCATTAATGTGAATGGCTTAAACTGTCCGCTAAAGGGGCACAGGTTGGCTAAATAGTTGCAAAAATTCAGGCCAGATATTTTCTGTATACAAGAATCACATATTACCTTAAAAGATAGGGAAAGGGTGAAAGGGTGAAAGGATGGTCATTCATATTTCAGGCAAATGGTAATCAGAAAAAAGTAGGTGTTGCAATTCTATATGTAGACACAATAGGCTTTAAACCAACAAAAGTAAGGAAGGGTAAGAATTGTCAGACCATATTTGTTAAGGCTAATACTCAATATGATGAGATTGCACTTATTAATATTTATGCACCCAACCAGAATGTGCCTCAATTTATCTCTAACAAACATGAGCAGCTTGATTTCCTCCAGCTCCATAATAGTTAGAGATTTCAACACTCCTTTGGCAGTGTTGGATCAATCCTCCAGCAAGAAGATGAGCAAAGAAATTTTAGATTTAAACCTAACCATCCAACATTTGAATTTAGCAGACATCGACAGAACATTTCATCCCAACAAAACTGAATGCACATACCTCTCATTAGCAAACGAAACATACTCCTAAATGGATCACATCTTAGGTCACAAGTCTAACCTCAGTAAATTTAAAGGAATAGAAGTTATTCCTTGCATCTTCTCAGACCACCATGGAATAAAAGTTGAACTCAGTAACAACATGAATCTGCATACTAATACAAAAACATGGAAGTTAAATTACCTTATGCTGAATGATACCTAGGTCATACATGAGATTAAGAAAAAAATGACCAAATTTTTGGAACAAAATGATAATAAAGACACAAATTATCAGAACCTCTGGGATACTGCAAGGGCAGTCCTAAGAGGGAAATTTATAGCACTGGAAGCCTTCCTCAAGTGAACGAAAAGAGAGAAAGTTAACAACTTAAAGGGTCATTTTAAGCAACTGGAAAAGGAAGAACATTCCAACCCAAAACCCAGTAGAAGAAAAGAAATAACCAAAATTAGAACAGGATTAAATCAAATTGAAAACAAAAGAATTATACAACAGATCAATAAATAAAAAAGTTGGTTTTTTGAAAAGGTCAATAAAATAAATAAATCTTTGGCTAACCTAACTAGGAAAAAAAGAATAAATCTCTAATTTCATCAATCAGAAACAACAAAGATGAAATTACAACAGAAATTCAAAAAATACTTAATGAATATTACATATTCATTTATTTATATA